>JAJAGP010002300.1:0-52879 GCA_025084515.1 Ancistrus triradiatus | reverse complement strand
TATTTGAATATTATAAATGGCTTGTGCAGGTGTGCGACACTCAACGTCCACATTATGTCGTGTGAAACAGGATGTTGACCAGACATTACTATAGTCACATAGTAGTTTAGATGCTTTGCACAGTGGTTTATTTATTAAAAATTAAAAATAAAAAAAAACACACAACACGAAAACCATCAATACAGTAATTCACATCTTCCTTTTATAAACCTTGAAATACCAAAAAAAAAAAAAAAAGGGACTACAGTAATTAGGTTTTTCACTACCTTAAGACTGCAATTCTCTTTTCTGTCAGCAGGGGTCACAAGAGCTCACTTGTATTAGTTTTGTGTAATTCAGATTTGAATTAGCAGATGTATACAAGACATATCTGATATTATATTATAATTCTTAAGACCTTGGCCATTAAAGTGAACAGATGTTATTGGCCTTTTTAAAAACAGCTGAAATACAAGTTATGGTGTATAATTGCCTTAGTCGTCGAAGTACATCACATTAATAAAACAGCGGACAAATCGAGTCAAAACAATGTACTGTGACCTTAACGAGGCAGGGATTGTAGTTTACACCCCATTTAAAATGTTTTTTCTTCCTTCAAAAAAGATATTTTGATCTGAAAATTGATGTAGTATATCATGAGAATAAATATCGCAATACATTGCTGTATTGGTTTTTTGAAGCACAGCCCTAAATGGTAAAGGCACTGATAAACTGCAGAGAACTTCCTTGTTAATGCTTTAACACAAAACTACGATGAAATAAGACATTTGCATTGCTTACAGTTATTTACAAGTTGTTGAGCCACAAAAAAAACAAAAAAAAAACACCAAAGTCAGAACGCAGGAGTGTTTTCTGATTTAACGAGATGCTACTGACCTACACCAATCAGACTTAACATTAAAACCTTCTAATACTGTGTAGATCCCCCTTGTGCTGCAAAACCTCTGATCCTTCAAGGTATGGATGCAAGACCTCTGAACGCATCCCGTGGTATCCAGCACCAAGATGTTAGTAGAAGATCCATTAAGTCCGAGATTGTGGGGCCTCTATGGATCGACTAGTTTTTCCAGCACATCCCAAAGATGCTTGATCGGACTGGGATCTGAGGCATGGTCGAGATCTTGAACTCTTTCTCACGTTCCTCAAACCATTCGTGAACAATTTTTCCAGTGTGGAAGTGTGCATTTTCCTGCTGAAAGACCACTGCCATTAGGGAATAATGTTGCCATAAACTGGTGTACTTGGTCTGCAACAATGCATAGGTAGGTGGTATGTGTAAAGGTAAAATTTCCCATCAACCAAGGTTTCCAGAGCATCACCATGTCAATGGGATTCATTTAACCCATCAGTGGTGTTAATGCTACAGCTGACCTGTGTACACAAAACTCAAGACTCCAGTTCATACTTCACAGCAGCGTGACGTGAAAAACACTTTCAAACAAATTGCAGGACTTAAAGATCAGCTTTAGCTTATAACAGAACCGGTCAACTGCAACATCATCTGTAATACAATGCCACAAATAATGCATATCTGATGCCTCATTAATCCAGACGTAGAACTTTGCTGCTGGATGATTTGTTTGAGCACCCCCCCCTCCTATATATACACACACACACACACACACACACACACACACACACACACACACACACACACACACACACACACACACACACTGCTCAAAAAAATAAAGGGAACACTCAAATAACACATCCTAGATCTGAATGAATGAAATATTCTCATTGAATACTTTGTCCTGTACAAAGTTGAATGTGCTGACAACAAAATCACACAAAAATCATCAATGGAAATCAAATTTATTAACCAATGGAGGCCTGGATTTGGAGTCAAACACACTACAGGCTGATTCAACTTTGATGTAATGTCCTTAAAACAAGTCAAAATGACCTCCCTACAACGCCTGGGCATGTTCCTGATGAGGTGGCAGATGGTCTCCTGAGGGATCTCCTTCCAGACCTGGACCTGGACCGCCATAGCTTCAATGCCTTTATCTTGGAGGAACTGCCTGACACACTCCAGCCACATGAGGTCTAGCATTGTCCTGCATTAGGAGGAACCCAGGGCCAACCGCACCAGCATATGATCTCACAAGGGGTCTGAGGATCTGTGCAGCCCTCCAAAGAAATGCCACCCCACACCATTATTGACCCACTGCCAAACTGCTGAAGGATATTGCAGGCAGCAGATTGCTGTCCACGGCATCTCCAGACTCTGTCACATGTGCTCAGTGTGAACCTGCTTTCATCTGTGAAGAGCACAGGGACGTCAGGCCCTCATACCATCCTCATGGAGTCAATTTCTAACCATTTGTGCAGACACATGCACATTTGTGGCCTGCTGGAGGTCATTTTGCAGGGCTCTGGCAGTGCTCCTCCTGTTCCTCCTTGCACAAAGGCGGAGGTAACAGCCCTACTGCTGGGTTTTTGCCCCCCTACGGCTCCTCCATGTCCTCCGGTGTACTGGCCTGTCTCCTGGTAGCGCCGCAGCCTCTGGAACAACGCGCTGACAGCACAGCAAACCTTCTTGCCACAGCTTCGCCTTGATTTGCATCATGGATGAGCTGCACTACCTGAGCCACTTGTGTGGGTTGTAGAGTCCGTCTCATGCTACCACGACTGTGAAAGCACCACCAACATTCAAAAGTGACCAAAACATCAGCCAGAAAGCATAGGTACTGAGAAGTCTGTGGTCCCCACCTGCAGAACCACTCCTTTATTGAGTGTGTCTTGCTAATTGCCAATTATTTCCACCTGTTTTCTATTCCATTTGCACAACAGCATGTGAAATTGATTGTCAATCAGTGTTGCTTCCTAAGTGGACAGTTTGATTTCACAGAAGTTTGATTTACTTGGAGTTATATTGTGTTGTTCAAGTGTTCCCTTTATTTTTTTGAGCAATGAAAAAAAATCAATAATATATACAAATTATATATATAATCCCACATAGGTAAGATTTAGCCCCATTCCCATTTTGTGCGTGTAGCCAGTATCAATCATGTATCAAGTCCAACTTGGCAGCATGGATGGTTACTCAACAAGGTATAAATTATATTCGCTGAACAGACATCCTATCTGTAACCTAGTGAACTGAGCTTTCCTTCTGTCTCACAGATAACGAGTTAAATAACTGGCCTCAGTACATTCTGCACATCTTATCTAGTAATTAGATCAGCTTTCGCTTACGCGCCTGACCTGGTTTTTAGCCCAGCATTGGTCTTAGATGACCGAATAAATTCTGTATCAGTTACTCAGAATAGGGCTCGAAATGTCCAACCTGAACATAAATTATGAGTACAAAGCACATGGCGTAATGGGACTTACGAAGGTGGTGAATAACAACTAGGCTCCATTCTTTCCTGCTATTCTTCCACTCTACATGAGGTTGTGAATGACAATAAAATCCATGACTTGGGACTTAAATTTCTCAAACTACCACAAATGGGACATCAAAAGATTAGTCTGACCGGAGCATAGTACAGCTCATTTACCCACTCTTCCAAGTGGCAGTCATACGAGCATTTACTCAACTGTGGTCAGTTAGGTTTCTGTGACCTTAACTGCGAGACTCGGAAAGTAGGTAGGTAGGGGAGGGAATATCCGAACAATGGAGTTTAAATAATGCCCTACTGCCCTAGGTAATTTAAAAAGGGCGCAAGGTCTTTCACGCGGCAAGAGCGGTCATGGAGAACAGTTGTACCTTAGGAAAGAATCATTTAAAAAAAAAAATTCACTTGGTTAACACCTGTGATGCATATAATAACTATGCTGCAATATAATCCAGACATTGAAAGCTGTTGCAGAACAGAAGCATAAACTGTATTTTAAAAAAATAAATAAATAAATAAAAATCCACACCTTTCAGCACCCGGTTGTTCAAGATAATAATAATCAACATTCACATACTTGCTGCCGCACAACAATCTAGTTCGGTATTCAAGACCCTGGGTGGCACGATGGAGCATGTGGTTAGCATGGACACCTTAAAGCTCCAGAGATTACCGATTCAATCCTGATCCCGGACTCCCTGTACCCCGGTTTTCCCACATTCCAAAGACGTGCATTAGACTAATTGGTTGTTCTAAATTGTCCCAGTACGTGTGGTGCTGTGGTAGCCTAGCGGATAAGGTACTGGACTTTGAACCAGAAGGTCCAGGGTTCAAATCCCACCTCTGCCAAACTGCCACTGTTGGGTCCTTGAGCAAGACCCTTAACCCACAATTGCTTGGATTGTAAGATTGTATCAATTGTAAGTCGCTCTGGATAAGGGCGTCTGCTAAATGCTGTAAATGTAAATGTAAATGCTAGAGAAGCATGCACTCCACCAGGCTATCCCTGCCCAAGACGTGCTAGAAAGTAGCACCCCACGACAAATCCAGGTTAAGGGACCAAGTTTTCACCCACCAACATATAGTTCAGGGTTGCGGGCCTAACCGTCAGCACAGGAAGCAAGGCAGGAACCAAGTCTAGACAGGGCACAAATCCACACAGGGACACAATGGAGTCGCCAATGGACCCAACGCCTGTCTTTAGAATGGGGGAGCAAGCTGGAATACCCAGAAGAAACAAACATTGGGAGAACATGCAGACTTTCCACAGGTGTCAGCGAAACCAGGAATCACTGCACCACTTCACTCCCCACAACAAGCAACAGTTAGTAGAAAAGCAGCAGTCACCATGAAGAAAGCTTCTGCTAGTATCCATACTTGAACCACAATGAACCACAGAAGTCACACCACCCAAGTACAGCCTCTGTGAACTCTGATGAATGCACACTATCCAAGGTCATCATTGGATGCCTGCTGCTATCAAACTTATTAGCTGCCCTTCCGAGTGTCTTCAGACACACTGGCTAAACATTTTATTACATTCTATAACAATGCTGAAGGACCATGCCATTAAAGTGATAAGCCTGATGCCTAACACGAAGCATACACCACACTATATGTCAGGCAAAGTAAGGAGGAAACCACCTTCCTGCAGCAATGCCCTAGTGACAGAGGGGTCAAAGTCACTGGCCACATTCAATGTCACTCATAAAATTAGATGATACTTTGGCAGTGTACATCTAGGGTCTAAAGTATTCAAAAGTAGTTTGAACTCATCTCTCTCAACCATCTGAACTGGCACCATGTCTTTTGCAAAGTAATTGGTAACAACATTCGTTGTGTCCTGCCATCCTTTTCTTGTCATAAGGAACATTTTTGCAAATTGGTTCCACTAAGGTTTGCTGAGTGTCTTTTTACACTTGTACTTTGGCTGGTTTAAGCCTGTCGTGGACAGCTGACTCCCAAAGTTTGTCATAATCTTCATATTCTCCTGCATGGTGGTTAGGTTGGTCAGACGGTGAAAAAGTTAGGTGTTGAGCTGTCTTTAACCGCAAACAATTTCTGACAATTTGCAAATTGCCATCTTTGCAGCAACATCCATCTTTTCAAGCCAAAACGCCTCCATGCGAGTGGGGATGAGCAACGACTAACAATTAAATCTAAAGACGCAGACTGCTAGGCTAGTTTGTTCACTCATGTTTAACTTTAGTCATGCGTTTCTAGGTAGAAGGCAAGCTTGATTAGTCCATCATATCTGGCTACATGCTGCAGTCAATACAGGAACTTTTAAGGGGCGTTTTGGACTGTTTCTGCAAAGTGAGTGACGTACTCGATAACGTCAGCTCACACATCAGGAAATCTGTGTAAAGCTTTTACTTTGAACAAGGACAGGTGTTGTGAGGTTAAACAAATTAGGGCTGCTAAAGACAGGGCAAGAGGCCATTTACAAGGCAAATAACGTGCAAGACCTTCATAGTGATAAGGCCTGGCAAGCAGCTAACACTTTAAAAAACACAGCGTGCACAGTAACATATGCTGACTTTGCTGCATATCGACCTGGAAGTTGTACTTTAACTGACCAAATGTGTTCTTTTGTGGTTTTCAGTGCAGAGCATGTACTTTTTTTGCTGAACATCAAAAAGATGCCTTCTTTAAAATGATGTTTTGCCGGAAGCGACACCTTCATTCCACTTACAAAAGTACGTAGGATATGCACCAAACATTTGATTCAGCAGATCTAGGTTCCTCTCAGGGCTTGCACAGAGGAACTAAACTCATTACTTTCGCCGTACAAACAGCTCTTCAAAAAGTCAGCAGTTATTGTCGTTTTTCATACCTGTATCTATTGTAAATGTATACTCACCAGGCACTTCATTTCAGTACTTCCTTTTCTACCTTACTATCCTTTTCTAGTTCCACTTACATTTACAACATTTAGCAGACGCCCTTATCCAGAGCGACTTACAATTGGTACAATCTTACAATCCAAGCAATTGTAGGTTAAGGGTCTTGCTCAAGGACCCAACAATGGCAGCTTGGCAGAGGTGGGATTTGAACCCTGGACCTTCTGGTCCAGAGTCCAGTTCTGTAATTAGACTGCGGTCCATCTGTTTCGCTACATACTTGGTTAGTCCCCTTTACTCTGTGCTCTAATGGTCAGGACCCCCACAGACCAGGTACTATTTGGGTGGTGGATCATTCTCAACACTGCACTGACGTGATGGCGGTGGTGTTGCGTTGGTATGGATGGCTCAGAAACAGCAGTGCTGCTGGAAGTTTTTAAAAACCCCAGTCAGTAGCATCCTGTAGGCAGCATCCTGTGAAGACTGATGAAGGATTACAGAATGACTGACAAGCTGCAACAACAACAGATGAGCTACCATCTCTGGCTTTTCATGTACAAGGTGGATCAATAAAGTAGATGTGTGTATGAGAGTGCAAAGTGAGTGAAGTGTGTCTAATCCAATCATACCAGCACAACATAGAGCACAGAGAATAGGGTAAAAAGGACTAACAATGTAAAGAAACAGACAAACTACAGTCTGGAATTGTAGAACTACAAAGTGCTAATATATGGTAAGTGGAGCTGACAAAATGGACAATTAGTGGCCGGTGAGGGTCAAGGCATTTGCAATCAGGAACTGGATCAGTAACCAGGACAACATTCTACACTTTTCCAGTATCTATTGCACTATACGCATAAAGACAGCCCCTTCGTGAATGGTGTAGACTACTAGAGACACATTAGACAAACATTACCTCCCATCGGTCGTAGGTTAGCATGAAGAGGCAGAAAGGAACGGAGGTTCCGGTCATGGCGTGCACTGACGGCATGCTGTACTCAACGTTGTAGAAGACCTCCACTTTGACCACGGGTGGAGAAGCAGGTCGCGTCCACCTCACCAAGTCCTTGGTGGCCTGCCCGAAGAACAGCACCCATACCCAGACCACGATCACACACCGACTCACAAAGGCGTCCACGTTCCACATCAGAAATGGGAAGAACACGATGAAGAACATCTCGTTGCCCAGTTCGGTGCCCAGGGTAAACAGGTAGAAGAGGAACTTATTCTCGATAATAAACTCCTGCCCAACATCACCAGTTAGTGAGTTCTTACGAAGGGGCTTCACTATTCCCTTTGCGTCTCCTCTCTCGAACCCAGCACGGCTGATCGAGCCATCAGCAGCTCCGGACTTTCTATCCAAATCAGTTCTCCTAAAGCACTCTGTGCCTTCGCCCTCACACTGCCTAGAACACGCACCATTAGCAGACACGTCCCGTCCAGTCTCGTCCGCCCCGGCTGCTTTACGAGCAAACGTCCCTTTGACGCCGCACAGCTGCTGAAATCTGGCCACATGGCAGGGATCCTGCAAGTACTTACAAAAGCAGACAAATGTCTCGAACACACCAGGCGCCATTATAAAAGCCAAACGTCCTTAACAAGCGAGCTCTACGCTAAGCTGAGGATTGTGCGTCTCAAAAGAGGAACATCCAGCAGGACAGCTAGCTCGCTAACATGGCGAATAAAACAATAAAAGGTACGTAAAAACAAAGAACTAATTTACTAAAGAAAAGTCCTCGTCTTGCCGCTGCCGTCTTGAAAAGAGCGTACATGAAGAAAATATTTGCTTTTAGTCAGCAGAGGATGAAAGGATCCGTCCACCGCAGCCGCTAGCCCGCTTCTTGTGAGCTGTGTGATTACGATACATAAGCCTCGCGCCCTGCTTCGGGCACGCGCGCTAGTGATGACGTAGAAGTGAGTTTCCCTCTGAACCGTAGCTTTTAGCATTGCAGGGCTTTGTTACGGCTACGCCAGTACTTTCACTTTGTTGTCAGTAACAGGGGAGTCAGCCGACCCACTTTCCTGGGGCACATTAAAATGTTGTGGGACCCAGTGAGATGTTGCTGTGCTCCAGTAAAATTACCGGGAGTAAAAAGTCAGTTTTATCTGGATTGCTGAGCAGCACTACAGAACACGCCACGCAAATTCACTACAGGCACTACAGTTCCCATAATGCCTCAGCATCTATCCCTTAGCTTGTGCAGATAACCTTTTTGGTCAGAGCGAGTTTCTTTCGGTTTTTCACAGGGAGTAATGGACATCCACAGATATTTCAAAGAAAGTCAACCACTGCATACTAGGTAATGATAGCTCAGAGCTAAATGTTTAGTTAATACAGCGAATAAAATATATGTGGTGTTAATTCGTTTTTCTTTTCTCCTCCATGGTATCGGAACATCCACGCAATCACAATCCATTGTGTAGAACAGGTTTATTTTGTTGTGTACGGTTGTGTCCCATGACCGATTGGCAAGTAGGTGGATACAGCCTCACCTCTCGAAATTGTGTGCACCAGTACAAGTAGTTTAGAAATGCCTCCCTAGATTACCCTGCTGAGTAATCTATTTTGGCGGAACCTTAGAGTAGTACTAAGGATCATGGTCCTGCTTTCTGGCTGATGTCTTGAAGAACTGCTTCCTAAACTAGCGCTTGAAGTGCACTAATCCTTGTCTAGCAGACACCCCGCATTATGCCAACAACAACATGCTTCACCGGTAATTTATTTCCATAGAACATTTTTAAAAAACAAAACAGTCTTAAAAGCTTTACAAAAGCCAAGTCTAATACCCAAAATGAGGAAACCCTGCTAAAAATACCAATTCTCATCACATGTGTTTTTGTCAGCAAGATCATGCGAGTTCATCAACTAGACCAGCACCAACCAGCATAAACCATCATGGTACACACATGGTCTTTACCGGGTAGTCGGAGGTAATTATGTCAAGAAAAACCTCCTTGAGATAAATGACAGAGTAACTCCCAGAAGACTCAGGCTCAAATAGGAAACCTATCAAACCAACCTAATGTGGATTTACACCCAAAAAATTTGATTTTATGCTGCATTCCAGGGTCACGTCTAATTTCCATACAGAGACGCTCCAATCATGGAAGAGCAGCTGTCTCTAATAATGTGGCAATCAGGGTATTTAACGAAACAGTTGGTTCTCCTAGTTTAGGTGTTTGGTGTGGGGGGGGGGGAAATGAGCAGGCGTCCAAGGTGACTGAGGTCAGAATCTTTGAGGCCCAACAACTGGGTTTGAATATCTTAGATGACAAGGCATCTAGGTTACTTTCAGTCAGCAGTAGTGAGTACCTAGTAACAGACTTGCAACAGCAAATTAGACATCCAAGGTTAGTAAAAGCCACAGACCAGGCAAAGTGACAAATCTTACCCCTGTCCGTTGTCTAAAGCATCTACAATGAGACAGTGTCAGAACTAGACCTTGGAGGATTGAAAGTAGGTCTTCTGGTCCAATGAGTCCCTTCTTTGACATACCATGAATGGTCAGATATGCGACTCCTTTACCTAGGGAAGTGATGACCCCATGATGTACTGCAGAAAGAAAACAAGGAAGTGAGAGACACTGGGCCATGTTCTGCTGTGAAACTCTGGGTTCTGGCATCAATTTGCCTACCTAAACGTCATTCAGGACCAGGCGACCAGAATATTTTGTGCTCGTCAGTGTAGTTGCCATTTGACCCACTGATAATGCAAGGCATTACATACATTTAAATTGCCCTGTGGACAGCTGTGCACTTTGTCCCCAATGTTTGTCTCAAATACCAAAAGCAACAGAATCCTGTAGTGCTCATCAAAACCTAAAGAGTTGAGAAATACAGTAAATGGCCTCAGATCTAGCTCTAATCTTGATACAGTATAACCCACACCTTTAATGGAATGAATCAGCAAACAGTATGCCATTTTGTTTTATTAATATAGCTGAAACAATCTAGTCTAATGATAAATAAGAGATATTAAAAGTATCAATTATGAATAGTGGTTATATTTTGATGCAAACAACCAAGAAGAATCTCATTTTACTCAAGCAGCTCTACTTGGTGAAATTTATTCCGGTGAATACACAAAAAATACAACTTATAATAAAATAAAAATTGTGGTAAGCAATCTCAGAAAGTACAAAGCTCCACTGCTCTTTCACTGACCAAGTGGACAAAACAGAGACAGAAAATACAATACTCTGAACGAAAAACACAGACATTTCACCACTTGAATCTGTGCTTCTGTTCAGTACGCTTCACTACATGAAAAGAGAAAAGCAGAAAAAAGAATTATACATAAATGTAATATCTATAATTCATAAAATTCAATTACTATTAGAATTAATTGTTTAGTAATCTGGTAAAATTCTTACTTGCTGCTTTGTCGTCTTCTTTTGAGCTCAGAAGCCAGTGTTGTCTTTGTACTTCAGAATCTTCTGGACCCACAAAAAAGATAGACCAAGTGACATCAATAAATTACCAGTAAATATTACACCATTTTAATCAATTTTAGCCTTAAAATGGGCTTCAATCATCTTCATAAGTGCATAATTATAATATTATATTTTTCTTAATTGTTTTATTGTCTCTATTTTATATTTAGCCACCATGTATTGAATCTATATTATAAATGCATTCTTTAGGTCGATTAGTTTAATTCTTACATATTTCACTTAGGTTGCCCAAGGAGTTTGGGTCCCTTTGAGTCTTGGTCCTCCCAAGGTTTCTTCCTCATCACGTTTAGGGTGTTTTTCCTGCACTGCTGCCCTAGGATTGCTCAATAAGGGCTATGGACCTAGATAGTTGTAAAACTGCTTGGATACATTGCTCTGTTGCAAAAAGTGCTATAGCAATAAACTGATCCAATTCAGGGTTGCCCAGAGACATGGCCTAATCGGAATCACTGGGCACATGGTGGGAACTAACCCTAGACAGGGTACACATACCCACTTTAGAGAGAACTGACCTAAAGCACCGCTCTAGAGTACCTGGAGAAAACCCACACAGGCATGGGGAGAACATGCAAACTCCACACCAACAGAGTTTGTGCTGCAAATCAAACCAGTGATCTCTGAAGCTATGAGACACCAATTACTATGCCACTGTGCCACCACCAGCCAGAGGTTTGATTTTAAATTTGTTAATCCATTAGACTATTAGTTACTGCTTATCCTGTTAAAAACAAACTTCCACTGTGCATTAACAGTGGATAAATGGTTTGAAGTGATGGACAAAATTAAGGACCATTGTTATGCGTTTCCAAACATGGTACGCTGTTGATTATTAAAAAGTTACCAAATGACAACTAAACCACAAGCTTCATCAGCTTTATCCACAATAAAGAATGGAAAAATGATTCAAATGGGTTCAACAACTGTCGTCTTGCATGTGGGATTGAAACATCAACAACCTACCTCTTGGACTGTATCAGTGCAACCTGAAAGATTCTGAACTATGATGAGCATTATCGGTAAGCAATCTACCAAACTGTGACAGTCTTAGGCCACCAACAGATGTTTTAGCCATGGTGTAATAACCATATTATTATGTCTCTTTATTAAGATACATACAGAAAATACACACACTTCTGAACAAAATGGCTTATGCAGGCAAGTGTCAGTATTTAGTGTGACCTCCCAAAGGGAAAAAAAAACACATTCGTGATCAAGCTTTTTCTGACTGTATGGTCATCCTGATTAAGCTGCAAGGTGCTGCTATTGAACGGTAGTAAGTGTAAGGGGACGTGACACTAAATACTTGCCTGTATATACTGTAGTCTAATATATATATATATATATATATAGCTAAAACAACAAATCAAATCTAATGATTTTATAGTGCCCTAAGACTTTTGCTCAGTACAGGGATGGGTTTCCGATAACGTTCTTAACGCTAATTAGTTCGTAATCTCGTACTTCATACCATTCTTAAATTTACGAGTGGTTCCCAAAACCCTTCGTAACCCACGTACTACATAAACTCATTCATAAATGTTACTGAGTACTCTGACCTATTCGAAACTCAAATATTTCTGAAGTTGACGTCCACGTGCAGTTTGTCTAGAAGACGATAGATGCCGCTATTTTGTAATTAAAATACACTCTGTGCATTGATTTTATGCTCGGCAAAAGCACCATTTATACACATTTGCTGCTGCCGATTATTATATACAGTGCTGTGCAAAAGTCTTAGGCATTCTATATTTTTCAGTTTATATTCTGCTTATTCTTTAGGTTTTAGTGGTCACTGCACTTTCTACAGACTGTAGTCCATCTGTTTCTCTACATGCTTTGTTAATCCCCTTTACTCTGTTTTAATGATCACGACCCCCACAGCTCAGATACTATTTTTATGGTGGATCACTCAGCACTGCAGTGACACTGATATGGTGGTGGTGTGTTAGTGTGTATTGAACTGGTGTGAGTTGATCAGACATCAATGCTGCTTGACCTTTAAAGTACATCATTGTGACATCTGGACTGAAAATAATACACCAACAAAATCTGTCCAGCCACTAATATCCTGTAGGCAGCGTCCCACGAGCACTGATGAAGGATTAAACGATGACTAAAACTGTTCAAAAACTGCCTCAACAAGGTAGAGCAATATGGTAGATGTGTACAAAGTGCAGAGAGCATTAAAAGAACTTAAAAAATAACCACCACAAAATATACGTGTATGTATGTGTATAAAAATGGTAATGATGCTGAATAAACCTACTATATGATCATAAAGAATACAATTAAATTATCCAGACATTAAATGTCACTTCTTTCATTGGTGACATGTGCTTCTCTGTCAGTGTTCGTTTCCATGATTACAATATAAACAAAACGTTGCCTTCAAATAGAGGTAACAACGATAAATTGTTCAAAATATGCAGAAGTTCTGGTGATGCAAGTTCCCCTAACTGAAAAATCACCCATAAATGTTTTTGAGAACCTAATTGCGTCACTTACACTACATCCAGTGGCAACAACAACAACAAAAAAAATTATTAGATGGATAGATGGATAGATGGATAGATGGATAGATAGTTTGACTTATGTAGTTAGTATGTTCCTAGAATTAAATTAATTTTCACCCACTATGAAGATCATTGGGTCAATTCTATCATTTTATTCCAGGGTTTAAATCATTTCATTCACGTGAAACAAACAATTCATTTCTTACACCAATAATTTAAATACTTGTACTTAAATATTATTTATTAGTTTTTATAATGACCATTTTCCAAAAGACAATTTTGTGGTATAATAATGAGAAAATGTAGGTAAATCAGTGGTTTCGACTCATTTATTCATTACATTTGGACTGTTGTGGAACAGTAGTTAAGGTACCGGACTCCAGACCAGATGGTCCAGGGTTCAAACTACCACTGTTGGGTCCTTGAGCAAGGCCCTTAACATACAATTACTAAATGACCAAATGTGCTAAATGACATCGTGAAAAAATAATGAGCAGAGACACTGGGACTACACTGTCACTGGCACCCCAGCATCAAAACACACTGGCTCAGAGTCAAGTCCCTCTCACCCAACAATGCAGAAAAGTACAAACATGGTTGAGCATTAATTCACACAATATACACAATATTCCTGCTCATTAAGCCATAGTTCTGTTTCTGGTCTAGTTCGATCTTTATCAATATATCGCTTGGCAAAAAAATAAATAAAAAATAAACCTTTACTGTTGCACTACACTTCATTGTGGAAGAATGTTTTGTTGCACATATGATAAAATCATTTATTAAACACTTCAATTAAATTTTTTTGCCATTAAAAAAAAAACAGTAGGCCACAGGAGGTTGTCATTTTCATGGGTAAAGGGGCTTTTGAGCACTCCCCTCTGCATCTTGCCAAATAACACCATTTCCATTGACAAAATCATGGTACCGGTAATCTACATCCTCTCATGGCTGACTGCATTCTAAAGTAATAGCATGTAAAACTACTGACCTTCTTTGCCCAAGGCTTGCCAAGTTCTCTTACGAAGAGAAGGTGGTTTCTTTTTATGGGACATCATAAACTCCTTTGCATGGTCTGCTCGAGATTCTGGAGTGTCCATCTCCACATGTCTGTGTCGTCGTGATCTGGAAGCCTATAATTAAATTATCACAAAAATAAAATGAAGGGGGGGGGGGAATAAAAAAATTTAAAACAGTATCATTCAGATGATGTACAAGACTAGTAGCTCCCATATTCTTAATAAGGATGCCAAGGCAGTTAGCAAGATCCCTGGTTTGATTCTGACTTGGAGTTTGCATGTTCTTCCCATGTATGCATGGGTTTACTCTATGTTCTCTGGTTACTCTGGACTGTAGTCCATCTGTTTCTCTACATACTTTGTTAGTCCCCTTTAGTCTGTTCTCTAATGGTCAGAACCCCCACAGGACCAGCACAGATCAGGTCCTATTTCTGGGGGTGGATCATTCTCAGCACTGACATGGTGGTGGTGTGTTAGTGTTTGTTGTGCTGGTATGAGTGCATCAGACACAGCAGTGCTGCTGGAGTTTAACACCTCAGGTTTCACTGCTGGACTGAAAACAGTCCACCACTAGTCAGATTCTGTTCCTTGGGGGCCTGTCTGTCCTAAATATTCATGGCTGTGCTGCTGTAGTCCTAGAGGTTTCCACTTCCACAGACTAATAATAACAGCAAACCAGAGCAACACAGTCAGGGCAGAAATTGAATTACCATCTCACTGGAAATAAGAGTGCCACACTGGGCTATTGGGTATGACCCACTGTACTGCCAGTGGTTTTCTAAGGAAATGTTATTTATGCACCTGTTAGCAATAGGAGTGAATTCAAGTACAGGTACGCGCCATTTAACGACCAGTCGATCGTTGGCTGTTTGCTTTAACAGAAGAGTTCTTAAGAATTATAATAGAATATATTATCGAAAATATACATTTGTCTTGTATACGTGTTATTCATGTCTGAAGTAGTGCTGGGTGGTGCACCGGTGTTAATTTCCTGTATGGTATGCATTTTTCATATACCTCCATACCAGTGCAAAGCAGAAACACAGCTCTAACAAATAGGCAGCAAATTATAGAATATTTTTCACTGCTAGAAGTGTTGCTGATTTCCAAGAAGAACTACACTGCCCAAAAGCATGTTGGGTAAAGCCCGCCATCTAGCCAGGTAGCATAACGTGTACCACAGATTAGAAATAGTGTGTTAACAGCTGGGAAAGGCTCCATCAGAACAGAACACAGAAATGGACTATATAGTGAGATCGAAGATGCAAAAGAACCACATTACGAACGCTGTAACTTGAGACGGGTTCAGAGCAATGATTAACCCACTGAATTCGGGGCATGTCTTACCGGATCAAAAATACTTCAGCTCTTTTGAATACATTGCAAATTGCACAATAATAAATTTACATTCGGCAGCTGTTTCATGTATGCTGATTTGTGTAACTTTGAGGCAAAGTAAACCCTGTAGTAATCAAAGCTTTCAAAAACAAAAAAAACAATATATATATATATATATAAAATGGATTCCGTAAGCTTTAGCATGATCAGCTTCAGCCGGTGATTGAGCGTTCAGTCTCCTGCAACCAATTCAGTGATGGTAAACCACAACTGAAGAGCACAGTGCTTTTACTAACTTCAAGTCATAATTCATTTCAGCTGTGTAAAGCTTCAGGCACTCGAGGGTTTAAGAGACCTGTTTAAGGATTTGTTTGCTGACAAGATGAGAAGGAAGCGTTTTAGATTTTTAGTGCTACTTAGTCTAGTCAGCTAGGTAGTCTCCCTAAATGGGAGAGACACTAATGAAGACCGAAGTGATCCATTTTGAACACCATGTCTTCAGCAAGGAAAATTTGGATTACGTGCATGGCAAAAACAAGCCATGAAGGAAGAACTCTGAAAGCGATCGGAATAACCAATTTAATAAGATGTTTAAAACTGCATCACCCCACTAAATATGCAGAGTTTGACAAAGCAAAAGTCAGAGGCTAAAGCTAGCGAGAACACAGAGCTAGGAACATGCCAACAGCCCCTGCTGTCTTTTTTTGGACATACCACCCAGCACTAGTCTGAATGACTGAAAACTACAACAAGCAAAGCCTTGAAACACCTGCTGGGAAAAAAAAAAAAAAAAAAAAAAAAAAAAAAAAAAAGAGATTTGTAGTCTTTAAAAAACAACATGGTTGCATTCCACTCGCTTTTTTAGTTTTATAAAATATAGCAATTACTGAATAGTACAGTACTAAATGTTTTCATTTTGTGCTTTAATTACTATTCTTTCATTCACTTTATCTGCTCAATCCCAAGCTGGTGCCTAGCCGGCAGCATAGGGCAGAAACATCCCTAGACAGGGCGCCAATTCATTGTAGGACACACACACGGGCCAATTTAGCATAGTCAATTAACCCAACGCATGTCTTTGGACTGTTGGAGGAAACCAGATTACCCAGAGTAAACCCACACGTACACTGGGTACTCCGGTTTCCTCCCACAATGTGCGCAGACATCAAAGGTCACACACCTGTATGAGTGATACAGTGCTATTCTAAATGACATCACGGCTTGGATATCTATAGTGAAAAAAGAAAAAAAATGGGAGGAGTGCGTCAAGATATTTACCTTTGACTGACGGCTATATGACTTTGATTTTATGGAAGACAATAGATCTGCTCTCTTGCGAGACTGGAAAATAAGAAAATAAAGAATCCAAACCATCAGACTCAATCCAACATAATCTGGGTCTTAGAGTTTCTTATTGCGAGTGATAAAATTTCAAAATTTCTTGATAAAAAGGGTTAGACTTACCTCAGTCTGCGAGGTGTCCTTTGCTTTTGCTTTATTCTTCAATGCCTGGTTGTACAACATAATGGCATACTTCTTAACTAATTCAACAAAATCAGCAAATTACAGACTTCTACAGTCACATGCAGTGTAAATCAAGGACAATGGAAATGCGACAAGATTTTATGTCACACAAACTAGTCACACTCACCTCGGTTTCTTCTTGCCACTGCTGAAACTCAAGTGCACGTTCCTGAAGTTGCGCAGTCAAGTTGATCTGCGTCACACTTATTGATGTGGCCACAGCCTGTTTAATTTGTTCATAATGGGTCTGCACATTTGAAATTTCCTGCACAAACAAATCATGCATTAACATCATAAATAGTGGAACAGGAGTTTATTTCCAAGTTTTACGAATGTGTTTATAAAAACTGCATTTTGAATATTGCAGATGTCCTTTTCTGCATTCACATCTATTTTTGTTGCATTAGTGGCATTTGGTGCAGCAGGAATAAGGAACTTGAATTTAGTGACTAAATCAGTTACAATCACAGACATACAGGTAATTTATTAGGTTCCTTCAATTTAAATGGGTATCAGTGATAAAAGTTATTAGAACGGGGATTTCCCTACTCCACCCCATCACATTTAAACTCTGATCCAATCCATCCAAGGCACAAGTTTACCTGGATAGCTATCCAGTCCATCGCAGGGCTGGCAGGAGTCACCAACACCAGGAGATAATCGTACAACCAGCCCTACCTCCCTACGATGTTGCCAGTTGTGCATGTACGATGCCCAACATGGCTGGAAGGCACTACAGGGACTCAAACCCAAATCACCTGTGTTGTGCTGGCAAATTATCACCCGATCACCTAGAACTGTGATGTGTTAGATTTAAACCAACAAATGAGAAAAGTTCTCCAGGACTGCTTTCTGGAATCCTTTTAACTTAAAGGCCATGGTGCAGAAGTTGTAACCCAAACAAGTAAGAGTGCGTTTCCATGCACTTAATCTGATCATAGCCAGATTTCTGCAGTTATCGGATTAATCAAGTGGTCATGTATACAGCATACTCCGATCTAGAAATCAGATTAGGAAAAAAAAAAGAAAGCTAGATTTTAGCGCAGTAATCAGATTTACCTGATTTCCTAACACGACACGGTTGCCAGGTTCAAATATTCCAATGACTAAGCTTTATTTGGCGTCTTTTTCCATTGACTGTAATGGGTTTTCTCATGAGATCTAGCAACCCCAGCAATAAACATGCCATGGAATTAAAGGCAACGGCTAAGGAACACTGGAGACTCAAACGCAGTATATGCTTGAGAAAACCAAGAATGACTATTTTATATAAAATTTAATTATAAACTTTGTCACATATCTCAGTGAGATTATTGGCTGGTTGCAAAGTAGAAATCCGATTACTGCCGAGTCAGGTGAACCTGGAGGTTTCCCCATTATCTGATTACTCAAGTGCATGGATACTCGTGATTGGATTACTGTCAATCTGATTTTCTGCAGTCATTGAATTAAGTGCGTGTAAACACACTCATGGACTGATGAGTCGCCACTCCTACATCAGTGCAGATCCATGTTTGGAGGAAGCCAAAGGATGCCTTCAACCACCATCTGGGGCCTCATCTATAAATGTGCGTACGCAACATCTCAAGCAGTAACCCAGAATTTATAAAGAAATACTTGGCGGGGAAATGGACATATATCCGTGCAAGATTTTACCTGTGTGTACAGCCATACGCACATTTTGGCGGGGGCAGGAGTTCGTGACACTCTTTGGTAAAACTAAGAATTGCAGCTAAATGTGCAAACCAAGAGTATCCGTTCACACCAGTTTAAGCTCCATTATGGCCACCAAGTAAAAAAAAAAAAAAAAAATCATCATACCTAAGCATTCTTTTGTTTGATGTATTTATTGATTTATTAGAATATACCAGTTCAGTAGCCTGTTTATGTATTGACATTAATTGCTCTAAACAATTGCATGAGGAAGTGTTATGTCGGTTGTGAATAACTAGACTCCAGCGCAAGTTAATTTTTTCTTTACATTTTTAAGTCCATTTAATGTTGTTGAAATGACGGATATTTATTTACAGTGGGGCAAAAAAGTATTTAGTCAGCCACTGATTGTGCAAGTTCTCCTACTTGGATGAGAGGTACACTTCAACTATGAGACACAAAATGAGGGGAAAAAAAAAGAACATCCAGGAAATCACATTGAAGGATTTTTAAAGAATTTAATTGTAAACTATGGTGGAAAATACACATTTGGTCAGTAACAAAAGTTCAACTCAATACTTTGTAACATAAAATTTGATGGCAATGACAGAGGTCAAACGTTTCCTGTAAGTCTTCACCAGGTGTGCACAAACTGTAGCTGGTATTTTGGCCCATTCTTCCATGCAGATCTCCTCTAGAGCAGTGATGTTTGGGGGCTGTCGCTGGGCAACATGGAGTTTCAACTCAATCCACAAATTTTCTGTGGGGTTGAGGTCTGGAGACTGGCTAGGCCACTCCAGGACCTTGAAATGCTTTTTATGGAGCCACTCTCGTTGCCCGAGCAGTGTGTTTGGGATTATTGTCATGCCGGAAGACCCAGCCACGTTCCATGTTCAATGCTCTCACTGATGGAAGGAGGTTTTAGCTTAATCTCACGATACATGGCCTCGTTCATTCTTCCCTTAACACCGATCAGCCGTCCTGTCCCCTTTGCAGAAAAACAGCCCCAAAGCATGAAGTTTCCACCCCCATGCTTCACAGTAGATATGGTGTTCTTGGGATTCTCGGCATTCTTCCTCCTCCACCTGAGTTTTTACCAGAAAGTTCTATTTTGGTTTCATCTGACCACATGACATTCTCCCAGTCCTCTTCTGGATCATCCATATGCTCTCTGGCAAACTTCAGCCGAGCCTGGACATGTACTGGCTTAAGCAGAGGACACGCCTGGCACTGCAGGATCAGAGTCCCTCTCGGAGTAGTGCTTTACTGATGGTACACTTGGTAATTTTGTTCCAGCTCTCTGCGGGTCATTCATCAGGTCCCTCCGTGTAGTTCTGGGATTTTTGCTCACCGTTCTCATGATCATTTTGACCCCATGGGATGAGATCTTGCATGGGGCCCCAGATCGAGGGAGATTATCAATGGTCTTGTATGTCTTCCATTTTCTTACAATTGCTCCCACAGTTGATTTATTCACACCAACCTGCTTGCCTATTGCAGAGTCACTCTTCCCAGCTTGGTGCAGGTCTACAGTTTTCTTCCTGGTGCCCTTCGACAGCTCTTTGGTCTTGGCCATGGTTGAGTTTGGAGTCTGACTATTTGAGGCTGTGGACAGATTTCTATTATACAGATAACGAGGTCAAACAGGTGCCATTAATACAGGTAATGAGTGGACAAAGTTGTTACAGGTCTGTGAGAGCCAGAAATCTTGCTTGTTTGTGGGTGACCAAATACTTATTTTCCACTATGATTTACAATCAAATTCTTTAAAAATCCTACAATAATGATTTCCTGGATTTTTTTTTCCTCATTTTGTCTCTGATAGTTGAAGTGACCCTATGATGAAAATTACAGACCTCTCTCATCTTTCGAAGTAGAACTTGCACAATCAGTAACTGACTAAATACTTTTGTCCCACTGTCCTTTAGCTCATTTGTCAGCATTTCAATTGCTCTTGTAGCCTATTAATTTGCGTTTGTAACCCCGCATCGGAAACCTCAACCTCCACTGAAGGCGTATGGGAATAAAACGTTGGCATTTAAATCCATCATTAATACAGTCTGAGTTTTGTGTGTTAAATTTAAAATGTCTATTATTAAAATAAAATTTTAGACATTTGAAATAAAGACGCAGAACTCTATAGACTGAGATCGTTTACTGATGGATTTAAATGCCACTGTTTTATATTCCCACACGCCTTCTGCAAAGGTTGCGTTCTCAGATGCTTTATTACAAACGTAAACTATATAGCTCATCATCCGAATCAGTAGCTCCCTCTTTCACTCACCGCACCACTTAAGAGTGGTTCTACTGAAGCCATTCTCGCAGGAAGAGAAGGTATGGGCTTTATTCCACCAGTTACATTTAGACTCTGCCTGTGAAGCAATTTGTTTCTTTGCATCGATTTTTAGGTCGGACCACTATGCTTCAGTGTGGCTTGTGGAATTAACACTACATGCTCCCACTAAACAAACTTGCGTTTGTTAGTGATGACCGATGCCTCCAACAACATGTTTTCTTGCCTCGATCTCCAAAACAAGAACTTAGACCTGAAATTCTTCAAATGTCCTATATTTTGCATTTCATTCCTCTATTGTCACCACTATTGTAATCAGAACTGAATGGGACATGCTTTATTTAAATATTCATGATGTAATTTGCATATCCATATAGGATAATAATGGGCGGGAAGGAGGTAGAGCAAGACACGTGGTAATTTGCATATCCATATATGTATAATTGTGAGCACTAAGATTGTGGAGCAAGATTCATGATTTATAAAGAGGAAAAGGTGTACAGGCGTGCGTACACAAGGTTTTATTGATCTCAATTTTCTTGTGCGCATGCCATTTCCTGGTTGTGTGTGTAGGCACACTTTCATGCCAGAATCCATGCAGAGTTTTATAAATGAGGCTCCTGGTCTCAAGTATCCCTTGAATGCCCTGCCAATTCCAGCTCCAGACCCACCCTCATGACGCTGACCAGGATAAGCGGGGGTAAAACCAGATGCTTTGTTACTTCTAACAGTAAACAAATATGGGGCAAGTGAGAAGAAAAACCCTCAACTCACTTCCATGGTGACTGCATTAAGCAGCTCTGCCACTTTAGCCGTGCGGTCCTGGAACTCCTCGTTGACGTCCTTGTTCATAAACCGATGCTTTGCATCAAACATGAGCTGCAGGTAACAGGGAAGACAATGTGTTAGCCATAAGATACATGTTTTAAAAGAACTCTACATGCATTGTTTAAACACCTCAGCCTACCTGAGTATCGTTTGTGTTATGACTAAGACCACAATGACCAGCAGAATAACATGCAATGTCTCAAAGCTCAGATCATCTCAAACTGGTTTCTTGAACATGACAATGTTCCTCCACAGTAACCAGATCGTAAGCCAATAGAGCACCTCTGGCATGTAGCCGAACAGCAGATTTTGCATCATGGCTGTGCAGCCGACAAATCGACAGCAGCTACATTAGAATCATGCTAATATGATTCATGTCAATTTGGACCCAGGACCTTCTCGTTTCGAGGCAACAGTGCTACCCACTGAGCTGTGCCACCCCATTTCAGTCATTTTCTTACAATTATCTCACAAACAGACTCCTGTTTTCACCCATGTGTTTTCATTTGTTCTGTTGTGCATGTTCTACTTGGAACATATGCTTCGAGTTTTCTATTATGATGTGATGCCTTCGTTGGCCTACCTGCATGTTTTCCATTATATAACCTTCTCATTTTGTTTGTACTTGCACCACATCCAAGCACGGATGTCTGAGAACCACCAACATGTTTTTTCCCCCCCGACACTGCATGTTGGAGTTGCTTCTTGAAGGAGTTATACAATTCCCTCCCTTGTTTAGATTGACAACTGTTAAAGCCATGTTTTGTTTAAGTTAGTAAAGTACAGCAGCTCATTAAGGTCTGTAAACACACCCTTTTAACAGCACACTAGTTTTAATTTTTAGACTTGTTCAACTCTGTTTTAGAAATGCAAACTACAAGATGATACCATCATTTATTTCCTTAATATTGAGTGATTCTATAATTTTTCCTCTATGGGAAACAATATATACCATTAATTAAAAATAACTATTTAAGATATACTTCACAAAGCCAGAATGTTTAGCTATTAAACAAAAATATTTGGCGTTATATCTTTGAATTGTTTACTTGCTAGGAAGTAAAAAGCCGAGTGAACATCCAAGTGTGGCAAGTCCATAATTTGTCAGTGGCAGTAGGGTGAAACCTTTTTACAGAAATCAGGAACAAGATCATTAACCTGCTTGGGCATGGCAGTGAAGTATAAGGCCTTCTCAGACAGAAGCTTCTTGTAGATGTAAACAACATCCAGGTGCCGACAGCTTACAGCATCAAAAAGAAACCTCTGCACATGAACCCAATCCTTCAGAGCAATCCAGATCTGCAAGACATAACAGACACGAAGATGGTTTTCATAAGAACAGGTACAAATGAGACTTGGGAATTGTGATGACCAAGAAACTGAGTCACCTTTTCCTTAGGCCAAACAGGCTGTGTGTGGTAGAAAGGCATAGAACATGAGAAGTGCTCCATAGAACATGTAAGTGTCCAACTCTGGATCTGAAAGCTGTACGGGGGCAAAAGTAACTGTACACTGTGGCAAGATTGAGACGACTGAACGGGTCTCTTCTCATGACGTGTGGTCATGCCACTGTAAGGACACAATTTAAAAAACGGTTAGTGTACACACACAACGATTTGTAAGAGAAAAGTAACTTACTTGTTTGGGTGATACCATAAAAAGGTACACAGCTTAATAGTATCCCTGGGTAAAAATGTAATAGCAATAACTGTGGTCATCTCAATCTCACACTGAACACATTAGAAATCTAACCTACAGTAGAGCGATTCTGAGAAAATTAACTTCACAAAAGCATTTGTCAAAACCATTGGCAACAAAAGAAACAGACGTTTTATATAATGCTTGATGTAGATGTCAAGAAATCAACAAAGCCTTCTCTTGAAATGGTCATGTAAGGGGTCTGATTCTAGTCACTGAATCATTTATTTGGATTTTGAATGCCATGGCTTGAGACTGTAGTGGCACAGCAGTTAAAGTACTGGAACCTATTGACTGGAAGTCCAATCCCTAAATATCCTTTTGACCAAAAACATTTCTCCCACAAAAACCTTGTCCAGATGAACTGATTCAACTTTCTGAATCCTTGTTGCCATGTCTCCTAACAGGTTAAATTCTATGGAAAAACCAAAAAACCTCTCCAACATCTTTTGTTTGGGTAGACTCTACTAAACACCAAACCCACCATAAGTATTCAGTTGGTTCCATCGAAGACACTTTGCTCTGTGGTTTGATGCAACAAATGGCTTTTCGTCTGACACATCCAATTTACATTGGTTGTATATAAATGTAGGTTTGGAGACTTGGTAACCTCAAAAACAAAAACCACCTTTTACTCCACATACATACACATATGTTGTCCACATACACACACCACAGAATCTCCGTTGTTAAAAAATCTAGATTTCGTGCCCCCAGGATAAGATAGGCATTCAGGTTTGTAGATATTCTTATAGCATGGTCTGAACACATTGGAATCAAATGCTTATGTATCAGTTTCATTTGGTGGCCTGTAGTTAATATTCTACAGGAATTTGGCCCTTGTGTCCTTGCATTTCACCACCAGTGAAGCAGGACTTGTTCACATCTCATACAGATGACCCTAGGCCTTTCTTTGTTAATGGACAGCAGACAGACAGTAGTAGCAGAAAAAAATGCTGCAAGTCTTGTTTCAACCCCTTAGAACCAGAACCACTACAAGCAACTACTGTGCCAGCACACTAAAAACAGTGGCAGTTGGCTCTGTTCCAAATGTGAATAGAAGTCACAATAGACTGGACTGTGCAGTAAAAACGCCTCAAGTAATCCTTTTGCAACACCAAAAATGTGGAACATTATGACAAGTCATTTAAACCACTCTGCTGTCAACAAGCCGCTATGTTGGGTAGCCATCCTGTCCTCCCAATTTCAGCTGTACCAGCACAAAAGACACTGTTCGGTTTAGAGCGCTGGCACAGTAGCACTTTCTCGGTTACCACCCCTGCTATGAATAGCCCATGTTGCACCTCTTTCGGCTGCTCCCCCCGAATGTCGTCACAGCAGATCATCCTGATCCACATTAGATTTGGCACATGTTTTTACACTGAATGCCCTTCCTGATGCCACCCATTTATCCAGGTTTGGGACCAGCACTTAGAGGATTTGCCCTCAGACACTGCCATTTCCAGCAGCTAGCTCCATCTCAGAGCCACCAGAGAAGCTCCCTGCTAGAATAGCCAATACTAAAAACAATATTTATGATAAGGTTCTTCAAAATCATCACAGGTCAAATGTGTGTATAGTACGAGGCCACATGCATAGTACTTAACAGGCATATAACCTATTCTTATTATTTCAATATTTAGCTCTGAATAGTCATGTGTATTATATTTATTTTACAGCTACTTTGACTTTTATTTCATTGCAGTCATATGAACAAGATTTTCCATGGTTTTTTCTGCTCAACTTCATTTTATTTGTTAATAAACATCCATTCCTGCATTTCAGGCCTGCAACACATTCCAACAAAATTGTGATGAGGTAAATTAGGGCTAGTCATGAGGTAAAAAACAAAACTAATTATGCGATTTCAAACAGAGGATTGTAATCATGATTTGGCACAAAAGCAGGATCCACAAAAGGCTGAGTCTTTGAGGTAGAATATCTCCAGTTTGTCAGAAGAAAGATTGGAAGGCATTTGCATAGTTCTCCCTATAGAGTGCAGAATATCATTAAACGATTCAAGGAATCTGGACGATTGCATCAAGAACTGTTATTCATCAATAGCTGAATAAATACATGGACAAGGGATTACTTTGACAAATGTTTGTCAAGCACTACAGTAGAGTTATACTTACAAATGAACCTTTATAACTTATGTTAGTCACGTCCAGAAGTGGCGACAACTTCTCTGGGTTCGGAAGCATCTGAGACAGATCATGACAATGGAAACGTGTCATGATCAGATGACTCGGTGGTCAGAAGTACACAGATTTTACAGAAAAATGCACTGCATTCAAGATGACTGTCACAGGGACGTCCATGCATTTTTCAACAAGACAACGCAAAAAATATGCTGCACACATTACGAAGGCATAGCTGCAGAAGAAGATGGGGGTGTGCGACTTGTATCATCTACAATAATTGCTTCTACAATGTGCAAGCTGACTTACTGTCAGTCAAAAACATGCCTTAAGAGTTCACATATTCACAGAGTCATGTAGCCAGGATAGACTAC
This sequence comes from Ancistrus triradiatus, assembly GCA_025084515.1. Taxonomy (NCBI): domain Eukaryota; kingdom Metazoa; phylum Chordata; class Actinopteri; order Siluriformes; family Loricariidae; genus Ancistrus; species Ancistrus triradiatus. The sequence continues at coordinate 26,851 of JAJAGP010002300.1, read as the reverse complement.
TACATATGCGTACTGTGTGCATGCAGCATCCTACTGTCATAACTCAAGTTTGTGTTCTACCTAAAAGCACAACTGAAGCGCCAAAAAAATAAATAAATAAAAATAAATAAATAAATAAATAAAGAAGAGCAGCCTCTCAGTCTACCTCGTAATCCTTACTTGCATGGAGATGGACGTTGCTCAAAAGATTAAAAACGACATAATTTAATTAACAGAACAACTCAACAGTGAACATATTTCAGTGGCTCAGTGTGTAGCACATTCGCCTCACAGCAAGAAGGTCCTTGGTTCAATCCCAGGTGGGGTGACCTAGGTCCATTCTGTGGAGTTTCCATGTTGGTTTACTCCAGTTTCCTACCACACTCCAAAGACATCTCAGATAGCAAAAGTATTCCAGCCCACCTGCAATATCGATTAACAGCACTTGGGTGGATCGCTTTTTATAGCAAGGTGTGTGCTACATATGCACCAAATAAGAGCCATGGATCAGCCAAATATGAAGGGAATTGCCCATCTCTACCAGAAGTGGATCAAATCTGTTTTAGAACATGTAGGCCATATGAGTTTATTTCTGTGGCTCACATGCAAGTAGCACTGCCATATCTCTGCCAGATGTGGACCAGATGTGTTTTGGGACATGCAGTTTGCCAATGCCGACAGAGGGCCAGCAGTGCCGTGTCTCAGCCAAGTGTACCACACATCCACATGCTATTTGGGATGCACGTTAGGCTAATTGTCATTTCTAAATGGCCCTTACTGTGTGAGTATGTGTGCCCTTCAGTGGATTGGCACAGTCTGTTGTTTCTCCTGCCTTGCGCCCTGTGCCATCAACTTGGCACCAGCTTTCCTGCAACCCTGACAACCCCGTACTGTTGCACACTTTAAGACGTGTTTGCAGGAAGAATGGGATAAAACAGCTGAAGTACTTCTTTCCTTGGTATCCTCAATGCCAAAACATCTTAAACGTTGTGAGAAGGAATGGCACAAAGTGGGAACTGATTTACCATCCCAACGTTTGTTTTGGAATGTGTTGCAAGGCTGAAATCCAGTAATGAATGTTTATTAATGAATTAAGTTTACCAGACAAAACATGAAATATATTGGGTTCATACTCTCTGCAATTAAATAAATAGAAGAATTCCTTTTTTTTTCAACAGCATTCTCCTAACTGACCCAATTTTTTGTTATTTGGGGTTGTAGAAATCAATGAATACTTTTTTTCTGTTACAGTAACCTGTAACGACAAGTTTAATGAAATCAAAACATCAATGAAAACGTCTGGCACATTTGTGGGTTAGGGATAAACGAAACTCTTAACGAGGAGGCAAGGCTTACTAAAACACAGAGGAGAAATCCATAGCTCTCCATGTGGCCGCAAAGTCTTCATATCGCACAGACTCTTTCAGTTGGAAGCGACCAAGCAGCTCCTCAGTATCACTTTTAAACGGAATCCAGAAGGCATCACACAACCTTTCGGTAGCTTCAAAGAACACACAGCATTAGAATAAGTCCTTACAACAAAGCATAATAGCCTAAAACACAGCTTACCTGAAGGCATGCTCGCAGAAGCTGTAAAAGAGCCCAAGTCTTCGGCTAATTAAGATAGCGAGTGTGCAAAGTAAACACCTGCAAACACTGAAGTAGTAGGAAGGGATTATAAGGGCTAACTGGCCGATCAGGTGATGCTTATTATGTACGCTGGTGGTGTTATAGGGACGCCGTGGTGTCAAAGAAATATTTATACAGGGAATTGGCCGAGTTGCTTTATGAGGAACCCCATATATGTTAGAGAATATGTAGACAATTCCACACAAACAGTAACTGGAGGCAATGACCGCAGGATCCTCAGGCTATGAGATATCAACACCACCCAGTGTCCCTAGTAGGTACTGAATCCATCTACACTATTACCATCCGGAATGCAGACCGCCATGATATGAAACACAAACACCACCTATTGCGCTCCAAGGGAGTTTATAGACTAGCCTACTTGTCGTAGCTACTGGGGACACAGAATTTAGGGCACAGCTGTATGTCTCTGCTTGCCAATCAGTCGTAGGGACACATCTGTGCATAAAAACGTAAGCCTGTGAAACACTAAGTAGTTCAAGTTATTTAACGTTGAAGTGGACGTTACTCTGCCACGGACGAGAAATGAAGAACAAATTAACACTAAATAATTGTTTCTTAATTGCGCTAATTTTGTGAACTAGGGTAAATGACTGTGGTAGCCTAGCGGTTAAGGTACTAGACTCTGGACCAGAAGGTCCAGGGTTCAAATCCTACCTCTGCCACTGTTGGCTCCTTGAGCAAGACCCTTAACCCACAATTGCTTGGATTGTAAGACTGTACCAACTGTAAGTCGCTCTGGATAAGGGTGTCTGATAAATGTTGTAAATGTAATGTCTTTTCTAATTTAATGAATGTCTTTGCTTTAGTGCTCTAATATGACACTCACTTTTTGTAAGTTATACGGTTATAAGTGGCTAAAACATACAGCTATGAGCCATCATTACCTTGTCTGGAGCGTGCTTTCTTTTCAATATTTGCAATGACCAAAAACCGAAAGAAACTGGTTCTGACAACACTTTGGAAAGATGCTGGACAGTAGGGGATATATCTGTAGTGAGTGTGTGTGGCGTGTCCTGTAGTTCTGCTTAGCAATCCAAAATAAGTGTCTTTTCACCGCCGTGATTTTAGTGGGGCACAACATTTTATAGTAAAAGTGGCTCTGATGACGCCCCTGCTGTGGACCATGCTATGAGATAACGACACTGGCTACAGTGCCCCAAAGATATTAGGTACAAACAGCCTACAGTGCCACCATGCTGAGGTACCAGCACCACCTAGAGTGTCCCTGTGCTAAGAGGTACCAATACAGCTTACCGTGTCCCCAGCTATGAGATACAAGAACACCCTACAGTGCTACCAAACTGCGGTATTACCACCGCATAGAGCCTCAATACGCTGAGGTAGCAACGCTATGCTATGAGATACAAGCACCACCTAAGTTTGTAGCAGCCTCACGTAGGGCCTACTGCCCTATACTATGAGGTAGCAAAACCATCTATGTTGTCACCATGCTGAGGTACGAACACCATACAAAGTACCACCATGCTATGAGATACAGACACCGCCTACTTTACCCCCATACGAAGGTACAAACACCACTTATACTGCCTCCAAGACCTGAGACACCACTACAGCCTACACGGCCCCTGGCTATGAGATACAGGCACAATGTACAGTACCACCACAAAGGTACCAACACCAGCCACAGTGCCACCATGCATGAGGTACAAAGTCAAGTCAGATTTATTTCTATAGCGCTTTTTACAATGGAGCATTTTCTTAACGCAGCTTTCATCTTCTAATATCGAAGGAAAATCCCAAATTGAGCAATCCCAGTGCAACAGTGGCAAGGAAATACTCCCTAAACGTTGTAAGGAAGAAACCTTGGGAGGACTCAAACAGACTCAGCCTCCTTGGGAGGCTTAGTTTAATTCTTACATGCATCATCCAAGTTACAAACATTACGTAGTGTTCCCATGCCATGAGGTACTAAAACCACCGAGAATTACTGGTACACATGGTATGGAATCTGCACAACTACTGCATGTGTGATTACCCCACATTATTTGCTTAGAAAAAGTTTTAGTTTTTAATAAACCTCACTTGTGGTCATCCAAGGGCAGTTGATAAACATTTTGGCGATTCCTGCATCTTTGCAAAACAATCATTAAAAAAAAAAAAAAAAAAAAAAAAAGGTATTTTTTTTAATTAAGCCATAAATCTCCATCATTCATACTTTCAGACATTATCAGAAGAAGACATTGTGGATTCTTGATGCCAACCCGAACACAGCTATGCATAATACGTTTTGTAAACATCTCAATACATTGTACTGACATAAAACAATTTTGATGGATTGGATTTCAGTGTCTGTACATTGTACAAGTTTTACAGAGAAAGCAAGTACCACAAACCCTCTGGTCCACAATTGTCCTTTAATGATTATGCAATAAACAATACATTTAGTGTTAAAGAAATGAAAGTGTACAGACTGCAGAAATAAATGTAGAGTTGATTACTAAAAACCACAAAAGCAAACATTCCTTCTATTGCAAAAGAAAATAAAAGGAAGATACTTGCATGACTATGTCAACATTCCTATATGGTTATGTTGGTGTTTTTGTTTATGCATAATCTAAGCATTATATGTTCATGTTCCATTAGACACTAACAGTTTTCTCACTTGAGCACGCTTTAGAAGCATAATATTAAATGTATCCTGCTATATGACACTGGAGAGGCATGAAACCTGGAAAAGCATATCACAGAAAAAAAAATGGTGACTACAAATATAAAAATGCATCACATCATAATTAAAATCTACATTTGTCTGAACCTGTTTGAGATAAAAACGCTGTTATAGATATTTGCACTTTGCCAAAGGTTTCCGTTTTATTGTAATTCCCTTTTGCACATTTACAATGGTTGCTGAAAGGGTGCTGTAATTTGTATTTGTGACTCTAAGTTTTACACAAGTACGTCCACAAAGAGCAATGGATGAGCACAAGAATAACTGCCGGATGTAACCGTTTCAGAAGTGACAAATGGGAAAAAAAAAGACAACAAAAACAGTTATGGTTATTATGCTTGTTAAAACTACATATTTGTAAAAATGATTTTATATATTGCATGAATTGCTGGTATTCAGTCTTAAGAAAATAGATTATTGTGCGACTTTAGCTACAATACAAAATGCTTTGGGAGCGGGTAGGCAAAAACAGGAGGGGACTCGAGGGAGTGGAACAGGTCAACATCCATGTTGGGGGGGGTTGGGGGGTTGGGATGCATTTAGTATTAAGGCTCTGAACTCGCTCTTGGTCAGAGTGAAGACCACCACTAAGTTGCTTATTCTCAGTTGCTATTCTAAGAGCTTGGCCTTCAGGCCACTGGGAGAGAAAGGGAGTTACTCATTGAGAGCGATGGGAGATGGAGCGTCGGTCAGTAGGCAGACCATCTACAGGCTAAGGAAAACATAGTTGGGGAAGGGGGAATTCTGTGGGGCACTGACTCTACTCTGGAGGGTAATGAGGGCTGGGGGGTAAAGTGACAGGGTCCGAAATCGAAAAGCAGAGACAGACTCAGTTAGCTTGGTCCAGAGCACGCAGCAGTTCCTCGCCCTGAAGCAGAGGGTTTCGGTCCTGAATAGGAGCGTTGACCTCGCAATCGTAGCGTGTCAGCTGCGGTAATCCTCCAGTGCTCTCAAATGAACTGCAAAGCAAGCGACTGGCCACTTCTACAAATGGAAAAACAAAGTCATTAGCTTACTGCTAGCAATGGAAAAACTTTGCACTTTCCAAAAATCATGCACTGTACGTTTGTAGTAAACTTTGGTGCGGAGAGCAACATAAACACCTCCCAACCCCCACACACAGACACCACATCCTCCTAAGAAAACAAAACAAAATAAACGGCTGTAATGCAGTACATCTGCTAGGCACAAATCAAACAAAAGGGCAGACTATTTCTACTTTCTTCTCCATGAATGTAACTGAAATAATGAGAATGTATTAGCGGTGTCAATGTATTGAAGTGATTAATGGTTGCTTGCATTTGACACTAAAGAATTTTTTTTTTTTTTAAAAGCACAACATATCCATACAAGTGGATGATGCACACTTCAACAGAGTGCACTTACAGGTGCTCCCCAATTTACTTTGGGGATACACTGCATTGTAAACCAAAGAGTTTAATATATATACGCATACACATCGTAGTGTAGCCCAACTTAAACATGCTTAAAAACTGAGGATGCACTGATCTGACTTTTCAGTTCCAATACCGATATGATACATAGTACCTTGCATATCAGTCGATACCCGATATCGATCCGATACCATTGTTGAATTTATAAACCATATACCTCACCATTTGGGAGAGACTTAAGGCAACAGTACTGACTTAAACATTACAAACTTTGTAAAGCAAAATATAACAAATGAACAGAAATGTACTAAACTGCTATATTTGTCATTAAAATAATAAAAAACTATGCAGTCGAACACCTTAAACTACATTGATATTATTATTATTATTATTATTAATCAGTAATATGTTGTATTTTGCAGTGCCACCACTAGCCCTTGCAGGATTTCTTTGCAGATGTTGCACATTGTTATCAAACCTGTCGCAAAATTAATGTGAATGGATCGGTTCCACGGATCTGCTTAACTGTCCGATACCTGATCCAGCTAATTTTGTTAATATCTGGACCGATATATATAATCCTAACATCAGATCGGTGCATCCCTACTTAAACCACAACGTACAGTTGGGCAAGGTCATTAACACAAAGATGATTTTATAATAGTGTTGAATATCTCATGTAAATGTACTGAATAATGTAATTAAAAGTGAAAAAACAAAACATGCTTAGTCAGCTGGCTGCTGCCCGGATGCCCAGCATCTGCAGGAAAGTACTGTACTGTGTATTGCTTGAACGGAGGGGGAAAAAAAAAAAAACTAAATTCAGAATATGGTTTCTGCTGAATGTGTTATTTAAAATTGAATAATCACTATATAGCATGTATAACCAGTTATCTCATTGCCAGCCATTTAATTAAACCACACAATGAAATTACTGTGCGGATGCGATGCATCTGCTATTGCAGAGCAAAGAGCAACCCAGTAAGCTAGTGTAGCAAATCATTAACGTCCCTTACCAACTACATTCCCTATACGGCTCTCAATTTGGCAGAAAAACTGGGAAGAAAAAAAAATTACAAAATGTAGTGGATGTGAGAGGATTACATTTTTAAGATTGTTTTTCATACATTCAGAAGAGGGTGTTTATCATTAAAGTGTAAGAAATTCAAACAGCATTGTTGTTGTTATTATTACTGGAATAATTTAGAAAACTTTATTTGATTGCTCAAAGAAACCTGACTGAGTATACATTGTATGGGTTAAACACTTTTTCAAAAATACTGAACGCTCTCTTCATCCACTTTTATTATCAGGCACATATGTTTCTACATAAATGCTTTAGTTTTTTGTTATGACTTCGTGCTTTGAAGCTGGGAGTAACCCAGTGTTTAGACAGGGTGTAGAAAGCCATCAGTAAAGCCTGTATCAGAACTATAATCACACTCCTGGGAAACCTGTTAAGTATCAACAGACTGCATGTGGACTCCTAAATTTGTTTTGTTCTTGGTATGTTTGTTTCACATTGTTTGGAAATGGGAGTGATTGAAGCGTTAATACATTATTAGGCAATCATTTCTAGTACATATTACAGATGATTTGTAGTGAACAGTGTGTGGGGGGCTGTGAAATTTAACTGCAGTTTTGCTGCTCGGCCATGTGGTGGAGCCATAGTTACGGGCTGTATCACATTGCAATATCTATAAAACTGAAACTTATTATTTGAACAAAAAATGACAATCACCTTTACAGTGGACTTGCTACAAATGACATGCACTATGTATCTTTAACATGCTTCATTCACTTGCCTTGCTGTGCCCCCCTCCCCACACTAGCTCCATGCCCCCCACTATCCCATACATAGTACAGTGGTGCTTGAAAGTTTGTAAACCCTTTAGAATTTTCTATTTTTCTGCATCAATATGACTTGAAACATCATCAGATTTTCAGTTCTCTGGTAGAACAACCAAAAAGTTCTATTTTGGTCTCATCCGTCCACAACACATTCCTCCAATAGCCTTTTGGCTTGTACACGTGATCTTTAGCAAACTGCAGACGAGCAGCAATGTTCTTTTTGAAGAGCAGTGGCTTTCTCCTTGCAACCCTGCCATGCACACCATTGTTGTTCAGTGTTCTTCTGATGGTGGACTCATGAACATTAACATTAGCCAATGTGAGAGGCCTTCAGTTGCTTAGAAGTTACCCTGGGGTCCTTTGTGACCTCGTCAACTATTACACGCCTTGCTCTTGGAGTGATCTTTGTTGTTCGACCCTCCTGGGGAGGGTAATGACGGTCTTAAATTTCCTCCATTTGTACACAATATGTCTGACTGTGGAATGGTGGAGTCCAAATTCTTCAGAGATGGTTTTGTAATCTTTTCCAGCCTGATGAGCATCAACAACTCTGAGGTCCTCAAATCTCCCTTGTTCGTGCCATGATACACTTCCACAAATGTGTTGTGAAGAGCAGACTTTGATAGATCCCTGTTCTTTAAATAAAACAGGGTGCCCACTCACACCTGATTGTCATCCCATTGATTAAACACCTGACTAATTTCACTTTCAAATTAACTGCTAATCCTAGAGATTCACATATTTTTGCCCCTCGCTAATATGTAATATTGGATAATTTTCCTCAATAAATAAATGACCAAATATAATATTTTGTCTCATCTGTTTAGCTGGGTTCTCTCTATCTACTTTTAGGACTTGTGAAAATCTGATTATATTTAGGGCATATTTATGCAGAAAAATAGAAAATTCTGAAGAGTTCACAAACTATCAAGCACCACTGTACATGGAGACTTTCTCTGCACCCTCCTATGCGACAGCAGATTCCTTCACAAACACACTCCACATGAGGTAACAGCATGCACTTGCCAAGTACCTCCTCCATTACAAAATTTTTATAAAAGTAATGTGCTTTTTGAAGCTTATATTTGTCCACTTGCACGGCTGTGTAGTGCTACTCAGAAATCTACTGCTTTTATGACCAATAGGAATAAGCAAGAAATGTGATTATCCTCGAGCATCAAAAGCACTACTGTATATAAATTCATATTTTATTCAGAGTCCTTCACCACAGCAGTACCCAAGCTTAATTATGGGTGTTCTCTGTACTTACCAGATGGAAGAATAAGAATGGTCTTGCTTCCCCCAAGCAAACTTGAGCCTTTAACCTCCAGCACCTTGGTTCTCTTTCCTGGTTCAACAGCATCCTCCACAGATTGAAGCAAAGCATCCTGACAAAGAAGATAAAGAGCAGATCACTTTTTTTGTTTACTACATGATTCCATGCGTGTTCCCTCAGTTTTGATGTCTTCAATATTAATCTACATAATAGAAAACATTAAAAATAAGGAATAACACTGGATGAGAAGGTATATGAATGAATGAATGAATGAATGAATGAATGAATAACAAAGCTAGAGACTAACCAGCCCGACTGATTGGGTAAACTCCAGTTTCCTCTTGCGCTGGGCATTCTGGATGGCCAACAAGTTTGGAGAGAGCTCACGTTCTGCCACTTGGAACAGTCTGAAATGCAAAAGTCTTTATAATTACAACTTAATATAATATCTTAGGTTAATAAATGTAATAAATAATTCAATTATCAGTCTTTTATTTGCAATACAGTGACCTTTAATTAAATTCACACACATTTAACACACAATGCAGTGTGAAGCCAGTGGTAGCCAGTCTTACCTGCTGGCTAGAGAATGCCTGTCTGTGGGGTGCTGGCACGGGCTGGGGAAGACTCAAGGCTATGATGTCCACTGAAAGGTGAAACAGGGGCGCTGCTCACTTCCTGCAATAAATGGAGGGGAGATGGAACTCGGGATGAGGGCTCTGGCTTTATGGAGCTACTGGAGATGGAGGAATCCGGGGAAGGGGTGGGTGACGGCTGGAACAGGAAATTCATGTCTGACACGCTGTGTGGCCCAGAGGGGAGTGGCTCCAGAGGGGAGGGGACATGTAGCTGGAAGTCATCATCCATTGGAATATATGGAGCGAGCATCTCCAAATCAAGATCACCCATTTCCTTAAAAGCAAAATATATATATATATATACCTGTTAGAGCACACCAATTAAGAAGGAAGATTAAACAATTTAACTGAATTATGTTAATCTTACTTGGATGTTGAATAAATTCTTGGGCTCTGTGTCAATAGCAAACAGTTTCTCCACCATATCCAGTTTGAACTCAGATCCAATGTCTGAATCCACAGGAAAAGAGAAGTCCATAGGACTGCTCGGCTAGGGGACGAGACAAGGAAGCAATTCAGTAAGGATTATTATTATTATTATTATTATTATTTTACATTTTCTTAATACTATAGTGTTTCACGGGTAAAGCATAACAGGTGAAAATCCACAGAGACCATGTTAAGGCATTTCCACTTTTCACATCATTCACACAATACTTTGAGTTAATCTCTTTGGAGTCAAGACATTTTTTTCTAAGAAGGATCTCTGTACTGCAGTTTACTGAAAAGTCCTTAAAATAAAAAAAATAAAAAATAAAACACTGTGCTCATCTTTGCTACTTTGAAAGTTTTTCATTCATTTTTTGTTATTGCCATCTCAGCTTCTATGGCTATATACATGGCACAAAATTCGGTAACATATTTATAGAGACGTTTTTAATTTCCAAAAGGGGTATTCCAATTTCAGTTTCCTTTCTACATATCAGTTTGTAGTAATTGTCATATAAGCAGTTGACACTGAAGAAAAACGATATGACAAGGGCAAAAATCTCACCTAAAACTGCTAAAACTGACCATCATAGTGTGCTAACATTCTCCACGAGCATCATAATTGGGCCCCATAAACTACTACGTTGTATTTCCTATTGGTGCATGTGCTCATATTTCATAAGAACTTTTAATAACTGATCTGTAAAAGGCAGCATCATCTCAGAACACCTGTCACTGTTTACACACTGATTCTTGGTGACACCAATCATTAGATTGCTTCAGTAATTTAATTAACCCATCTCTCTCGACTGGATTGTTACTGCCTTTGAAATGTCACTGTACTGCTTGCTTGCTTATCCAGTCATATGCAGTGCCTCGAGAAAATGCCTCTTCAAGAGATAACTGATCCTTTGGTTTTACTGTTTAACTTCATCAAATGCGACAACCATAATCGCATACACTCTCTATTTCAGCTAATGTTTTCTGCTGAAGTGATTGGCTAAGATGCTACAGTTACCAACAGCAGCTGTGCAAACTTTGCAATATATTGCATTTTTTATTAACAGATTACAGTATCCAAAACAATTGCAAATTGCAGACACAGCTCCTTTCTTGGGCATGAGTTGTTCTTTTGCATTTCTGGTCTCACTTTCTTTATCCTCCATCTCTGTTTTTTGTTCTTTAATCTGATGGAACCTCTCCCAGCTGTTAAGACTGCTATGTATTTACATTTACATCATTTAGCTGACGCCCTTTTGCAGAGCGACTAACAATCGATACAATTGTGGGTTACGGGCCTTGCTCAAGGACCCAACAGTGGCAGGTAGGCAGAGGTGGGATTTTGGATATGCCCTTTTGGTCCATAGTCCAGTACCTTAACCGCTAGGCTACCACAGTCCCTAGATGCTAGGCTGTGCTGTGTTTACGCTACCTGGCTAGCTAGAGAGCTGTACCCAGCATGCCATTCGGCGATCCTGTTCTACACAACACTCTATAGGGCTTCCAGCACTATCCAACCCTACCTATTAGTAGGCTATACTGTGACTAAACCAGGCCAAGTGAGAAAAAGATAATCCAAACTTAACACAATATACCATTTTTTAAAATAAAAAATAGGTCTAAATTAAGTGTGACTTTAAAATACAAAACAGACAGGACAAAATGGTCCCGTTGGTGGAATGGCAGTTCTGATAAGGTTGAAATTTTGAACACATCAAGTACCTACCCCTGTGCTGGAGTCTGTGTTGGAGCTGGAAGGGCTATTATCAATGTCTGGGGTGCTGTGAGATGTGGAAGAGAATGAAAAGTCCTCTCCTCCAGGCTCCAGTTTGGTCAGATCTGCAGGGGGCTCGCTGGGAACCAGTGGAGACAGGGGAAGAGGGAGTTTCTCACTGGTGGAGGGCAGCATAACATCATTGTAGACAGGGACCTCTTTGGGCAGCTGTATCTCTGAGTCTGCAGAAAGAGAGAAGAGTGAATGTTATGACAGGATTTAAACCAGACAGCGACATAAGACAGAATCAGTGTTGTTCCTACCTGGGCAGTTGAAATCGAGGGAGATGATTGTGTCTCCTGCAGCAGGAGCCAGTACAGTGAGGGCTTCCGGCTCATCCTTGAGCTTCTCATACAGGCTCGTAGAGCTATCTGGTGAGCATGGCAGCTGCTCCTTCTTGAAGAGCTTCATCATTTCCATATCCACAGTTTCTTCTTGTTCTTCTCTTGTCTGCTGTTCATCTTCCTTCTCTACAGCCTTTGGCTCTGGCACCATCTGCTCCATGGACAGGACAGTTTCTCCCTCCACAATGCCACTGTGACAAGACATCAGTGAGTCTCACATTTTTTATTTATTTGTAATATACTAATAATGCAGAATGGCTACTTGGTAGCAAGTGTAATTCGGTTCAAACCTGAGAACATAGTTGACACACACGATGCACTGCGGTTGGGAATTTTTGGGGTTGTAAATGACTGTGGCCTGGGTTTCAACCCAGGCATAGCCTCCATTCTTAGCCAGCATTCGGTATTGGCCTGTGGTGGCTTGTCCTTTTGCGAACACTGAACAAGAAGAACAAAGAAACAAAAAGGTAAATTATGGCAATTTCCTGTCAGGTAGGAGTCAATAGTATAAAACAGAAAGTGTCAGGCTACTTGATAATAAAAAGCTTACAATTATGGTGTGTTTTGGTGAGATGGTCAGAGTCCAAGGCATGATAGTACTCGTACACTGATCTGTTGAGCAGGTCATTTGGCTCATGACCCATAAGCTCAGTGATTCTAAAAGAGAAAGGATAAATGGAAAACGTTATAGGCAGAAATGTGTCCAAGTTATTTTAGCATAATCTATAGCAACTAGGGTTCAAAAATTTGGAAACACTAAGCACTGAAGTGGCAGCAGTGCTAGTTTTGTTGACTTTTGGCATTCCACCTGTTCGCTTTTGTAATCATGATCTGTTTCTGAACATATGCTCAGCTGTCCATCAAGCTTCATGCTTTAGAGGATTTTATATACAGCCGTTTTGTATCCGATCAACGTGTTTGCTTTAACGACCGAGGTCTTAAGAATAGGATATAAAAATCTGTTTTAAATGAATCTTATTCATGTCTGAATGACAGAAAACCATAACTCTTGCAATACATGCTGACAAATATTACTGCAGTCTCGAAAAACAGAAAACTAATGTTGTATTTTGTGTTTTATTAATATTTATTAAGATGCAGTACAGTTCAATACATTCGTTGCTTGCTATGGTGGCACAACTTATGTAGTACAAATTTGGATTTTAGGTTTTAAATCTTAGTGGGACTACGAAGCAGTGTAAATGTGTCACAGACTTATAAACAATGTATTGCAAAAGGAAAGGTTTGCTTTATGCGATCTTAAAAATAACACCATTTAGTTCCCATGCTGGCTGATAAGTTAACATTATTACATTCATTTTAGTGTTGATCAAAATATTAGTGAATATTATTTTAGATGTTACTGTACAACCTTAATCTCTTTAACAATTACACACATAAGAAAAAGTAACTTTCCAACAGCTTCAATATGGTTAACTGTCATTCACCATCGCATGGGTCACACATTGTTCCACCAATAGGTGGTGATCTAGCCACAGGAAAAAAAGATAAGCCAATCTGTTGTAAGCCCCATATGTGAAGAGGCTTGTTTTCATCTTCCTGGTATTATCAGGGGCAAAAGTTGCTAAAGGAAGAAAGGGATAGTACAAGATGTGGTAACCATGGCACTAGAACACCAAATTCCATCAAAGAAAACCCAAAATAAAAAAGATTACCAGTGAAATGATTGCATCCAATTAATACGTTACAAACTCTATTCACCTCTCATCGCAGTAGGAGAACTTCATGTCTAGAGAGTGGCGACTAAGGAAGGTTTTACTATCCAGAGGCACCTCAATGTTGGAGGGATGGGGGATGGGCTCACAAATGAGCACCAGATAGGTTACAGAGGGCTCTCCAGGACTCTCATTATGATCCTGGATGCGCATGTGTCCTGTACAGTGCAAAACCTTAAAAAAGAAGAGATCAGAATTACTGAAAAGGTCAAATAAAATTACTGTATTCTTACTCAACATTCAAATATGACAAACAAACACGTCTGTTAAAACCGAAGTCTGCTTGTTCAATTCCCTACATGATACAAGATGGAAAAAAAGATGCTGCACAAATGTCACAGGAGTCACTGAAAGACAAGTAGTTTTAGTTCCTCCAGAACCAAAGTGTTGGGCAACCAATAACTATACACACTCATCAGCCACAACATTAAAACCACCTGGCCCATAACGATCTTTAGGTAGGAAGGTGTTGCGTGTCAAATGAACTCCCAAATTAGGTTTCTCAACAGAACTTTGTCCAGTGTCACACACTCTCTACTGACTTGTCTTCTTCCCACAATGCATCCTGGTGCTGTCACTTCCTCTGGTAAACAGTGCACTCATACCTGACCATCCACGTGTAGGAAAAGAAAACGGGACCAGATGTCCTCCTTCAGTGCTGCAAAGTTCAGTCCTGACACTCACATGCTCGTTGTAAAAGCTTTTGATGTTAGACAGGAGTTAGCATGGTGAGTACTGACTGGTCTGCAATGTGTTATGGAACATTCCTCCCGTAACCAGCACTAAACACTGCTGTGACTTGTACTACAGTGGCTCTTCTGTCCATTCGGACCAGACGGGATTGGATGCATTTCTCTCGCGTGATGAGGAGGCTTCAGCACCAACACCCTGTCGCCGGTTCATATTTGGTCCCTCCTCGGACATCGGTGGGTACCCAACACTGCTGTTTAGATTGTCTGAGCCACACATCTAGCCATGACGATTTGTCTCTAGTTACTGTTGCTCAGGTCTTTAATCCTGAACATTTCCCCCACATCCACCATGTCAAGTCCAAGTACCGACTCTTCTCTTTCCAACTAATATTTCCCAGAGCTTAACATGCTGTTGTAACAAGATAATGACTGTTAATTGGTATTCGGTCTGTGTGCAGTTTTAATGTGTTGGCTGATCGGTGTACACTTACAATAGCCAATATAGATCAATTAAAGCACATCTGGATCCTGAGAACTGAAAAGTAATTCAATTTTGATCAAAGTTGTTGACAATTAGTGTGTTTACGTGCACCTAATAATTCAATAATGGTTAGATTTCTGCAGCTATCTGATTATTCAAGTAGTCATGTATACAGCATACTCTGAACTAGAAATCAGATTAACAAAGTTAATGGAAAGAGCTAGATTTCACCCTAGAAATCGGATTACTCATAGCATGTATACCAGTTACCCGATTATAATCGGCATTTTCAGACTGCGCATGTGCGCGAGCCTTCCACCAACAGTTGCCAGGTCCGTGTATTCAAAATACTTGGCTTGATTTAGGCTCTTTTTCCATTGACTTGAGCAGAGTTTTCTTCCTGCTGGATTTGGCAACCCTGGAATTAAACGCCCCATGGAATTAAGACAGCGAATACCTATCAAACAGTTTGGAGACTCTGAAACACAGCATATACTTGATATAAATGAATCATTTGATTATTTAATATTAAAGTATATTGAAAAATATCGAAGTTTGTTACATTTCCGAGAGATTATTGGCTGGTGGCAAGAAGAAATCAGATTACTGCCCGACTCATGTATACCCGGAGGTTTCCCATTATCAGATTACTCAAGTGCATGTATACTTGTTGACCGGATTATTGACAAAATCTGAATTTCTGCAGTTATCGGATTATTAAGTGCATGTAAACGTACTTAGTGGTTCACAAGGTCAATGTATGACAACTGTATTTCCTCTGAATTTCATTTCAGTTCTATGTGAAAGCGAAGTGAAAGTATCAGTTTTCACAAGACAAGATTGTGAAAAACTAAGATCACACAATAAGATTTGTAGTCCACTTTTTAAACAACCTGCATACTAAAAGATGCTTTTGGGAAAGCATGCAATGTTGAAGTGAACGTGAAGGCATACCTTCCAAGTGGCACTCTTGATGTTGACAGTGCGTCCTCTATTAGTGAGCGTACACTTCATGCGCAGGAAGAAGCTTCGCTCTGTGTTTTGTTCCTTAGTTTTCTTGGACCCTACATCGCAGACATGACATACAAGGCTATTAGCTAACTTCTACTTACCTGACTATTGTTAATACAACCCAGGCAAAAAAGTCCCCTTTAACCGGCAATGGTCGTACGGAACAATCTGAATGACTCACCAGGTCTGTGCACCAAAATTTCCCGTATTTCCTCATGATCACAAGGATGGGCAAAGTCAAAAACGCTGTGACCAGTCAGATCAAACTAGGAGAGAGACGCACACAGCGTTACACAAGACCTCAGAGAGCACAAAAGCTGGAGTAACTTGGTATAGTTACTACCTGTGTGAGGCCCATGCATTTGCAGACATTTTCAGAGAGATAGATCATGTCTCCATCCTCGGACAGCACCATCAGGAAACCCTCCAGAGCTTTCAGGTAGAAACTGTTGAGCTGGCTCTCCAGCTCAGACTCCTCTTCTGCCTCATCTAAATACAAAAGCCCACCCATGCTTTTTATTAATTATAAGTGCAACGGTTTAATCCAGGACAAGCAATCAATCCAAAAAAAAAAAAACAATCACTAGGCCTACATTTGTAACATTTGAATGACCATGCACACATTTCTTAGACTGACCAGAGTTCAGCAGGTTTCTCATTCGCAGGTAGCTGATGGTGAGCCTCATGATGGAGGCTTTGTCCAAATGGGAGCTGACATTGTGGGGCAGGGGCAGCTGGCGTGCTAGCTCATAGAACACCTCAGACTCCTTGCCCCTGCGACATCGGGCAGCATCCCTGGACTTCTCCTTCCTGCGCTCCGAGCTCACCCTGGAAACACAACGACAAACCACAAGGGGTTAAAAAGGGAATTGTCTTTGGCGTGCATCTACAAGCAGAAGTGAAAGTCAGGAATAAACAGCAAAGTAATCAGTTTGTTGCGTTATCAGAAAACCACAAGCAAGAAGGAACTAGCTGCTGAGTGGCATAATTCAGAAGGACACAGCAAATACTCCAAACTGAACAAAAACGCACTCAAATGAAAGCACAAAAGAATTCTCTGTACTACAGTTGTCAATTTTTTGTTTAGAAAACATTACTACACACACACACACACACACACACACGTTGCTTGACTGGGTACGCCTTGTTTCTATGCTCACTGACCATTTTATCAGCTTCACTTACCATACAGACAGACTGTAGTCCATCTGTTTCTCTACATACTTTGTTCGTCCCCTTTACTCTGTTCTCTAATGGCCAGGACCCTCACAATACCAGCACAGATCAGGTACTATTTGGGTTGTGGATCATTCTCAGCACTACAGTGACACTGACGTGTTGGTGGTGTGTTAGTGTGTGTTGAGCTGATACGACTGGATCAGACACAGCAGTGCTGCTGGAATTTTAACACACTATTCACTCACTGTCAACTTTTAGAGACAACTGGCTTACTGCTCCACCTCGTAGATGTACAGTCAGAGACATTAGTTTCTGCACAGTTTGTGCTTGTTATCATCTAATCGTTCATCAGTGCTCACAGGATGCTGCCTACAGGATGCTGGTGGACTATTTTCAGTCCAGCAGTGGCACTGGGGTGGTTTAAAACTCCAACTGCACTGCGGTGTCTGATCCACTCATACCAGTAGAACACAGACTACTACACTCCCACCCAACAACACTGCTGTGTCTGATCCACGTTCCATCAACACAACACTACACACGCAGTGTCACTACAGTAGTGAGAATGATCCACCACCCAAATAGTACATGATCTGTGGGGGTCCTGACCATTACAGAACAGAGTAAAGCAGATTAACAAGGCATGTAGAAACAGCTGAACTAGTTAGAAATTGTAAAACTACAAAGTGCACTGACCAGAATAATGTAACTGCTACCAAAGTCCATTCAGTTGAATATTTAACCCTTCGTCATGCAAAAAAAAAAAAAAAAAAAAAAAATTCTTACCCATTTGCACATGCAGTCAAAATAAACCAATGATATTATCTGTTGACAAACGACCTCAAAGCAAGGTGTGCAGGAACATGTCGGCGAAG
This sequence comes from Ancistrus triradiatus, assembly GCA_025084515.1. Classification (NCBI taxonomy): domain Eukaryota; kingdom Metazoa; phylum Chordata; class Actinopteri; order Siluriformes; family Loricariidae; genus Ancistrus; species Ancistrus triradiatus. Next base: position 8,850 of record JAJAGP010002300.1, on the reverse strand, counting down.
CGCGACTACAATGCAAAGCGAGTCTGCGGCTTCATTCATGGGTTGATTTTGACCCCTCTGTATCAGAGATGCTCTGCAAACTTTGAAGGAAATATCCTAACACGGCAGACAAATGTGGCTTGTTTTTGTCAGAACTCCAAATTTTTAGAAAATAATCGCTCGAGTTTCATGACACAACTCTGTCAGGCTCTGTCAGGCATTAGCTAAAAAAGCCGGTAGCGTGTCTGGATCACTGGACATGTGTATACAATGGGTGAACAGTGAAGCTGATTTCAAGTTAATCACAACAGCATAGCACCCGAGATAAAAGAGAAAGACCTTTCACTGACTAGCGACATGAGATAGACCACATAAAACGGATTGGAACTTGGTAGTAATGTAAATCAGAACATTAAAAGCATTTTAGACGATGCCCTTATTCAGACATTTTAAATGATGATATGAAACCTTAAACCTGTTTATTTACAACAGAAAGAAAATAAGTTAAGTGGATGTACATTGTGAGAATTTTAACACTTGACTTTAAGTCACTTTAGTGTGGCAATTAAAAGCCCTTATTGTTTGCTTGTCAGGTGACAACATTAAGAATGTAGAGGCTGCACCTCAAACGGCCTGGACCAAAATGGTAAACATGGTTTTCTATTTATCTCCATGGTCTGCCAAGTGAAAAACTATTCTGTATAACACAGTCAAAGCCACAGACAGTGTGTCACTAGCAGGGATCAGTCAGTGAAGTGCAAGTGAAAGTATGAAGGTTTACAGTAATATGCTTTAAAATGCATAAAAGGCACAGAAACAAAAACCTGAAATGACAAGCAACATTATGTTCATACAAAAAGATCAAAGAGCAAATGAAAGTGTGGTTCAATGCAGCACAGCTGTTTAAAACCCAGGGATATCAACATCCATCTACAGAATGGAAAAGTGTAAACTACACTCCTTCCCAAAGTAACTTCACAACTTCTCACTTCTACAGCCACATTCTGTTTGTACCTAATTTGATTTCAAATTCAGTTTCACCAGTTTCCTCACACTATGATCAAAACCCAATAAGCTGTTGTGAACGGAATGTTTTGTTTGTATCTTCATTAACGTGCTAATTGTAGTCTTACTGTAGGCGTGGTAGTCTACCACTGTATTCAGGAACTGCTTTCAAAGTAATAGCAAAGGCGACACACCCATTATGGTAACAATTTTTGGACATGGTCCACCAGTTGAGAATCAATTATTAGTAGCTACCAATCCACAAGAATTTTTACTTAAACTAGGACAGAACTGAGTGCACTGTTTAAGCACAATGTAGCCTAGCAGTCATTATGATTAACAGCCATGAATATGTTGATTTACAGAAATGTAATGCACCGTTAAATGTATTTAGTTTTAATGCAACCATTACAATTATTTTAAATTACATCATCATTTTCAAAAATAACATTTGAGAATCTAATAGTCATTTGGGTAATATTAAGAAGGGATTGGCATAGCATTATAAAAATGTCTGTTGGTAGAGATTTGGCTACAGATGATCCCCGATTTATGACGAGTTTACGTTCCAATAACCTCATCAAAAGTATCGTAAATCGAGAAGTTTGACATATACCATTTATATATATCATAGAGTAGGCTGCCTTAAATATGCTTCAATATTTACATTAACATACAGCTGAGCAAAATCATTAACACATGGCCTACTTTATAATGACATGCTGAAAATCTCATGTTATTCAATGAAATTATATATTGGAAAAAAAAACAAAAAAAAAACAAGTACACCTGTAAACAGTTTATACCGCAGCACGTTGCCATAACCAGACTTAAAACCTGTGCATGTAGCGTTTTTACTCTGTTTACATGCAAGAGCCACGAGGAAGAATGGAAGAGAGACATTTCAGAGGCAAGGTGCTCTTGACCTTGCGAACTTTAAAAATGGATACTATCATATGGACATGATTTAGTTTGACAAAATCCAAAGCCACAAAGAAAAGCATTGACAGTCTTATGCTTAATGGGCATAGCTGGTGACAACAACCCTAGCACTCTTATCATCTTAAAATGAAGAATACTAAGCATTATTACCAGATTTTAAAGCAGAATGCTGCAACCAGCGGTGAAACACCATCAAATGTTAAAAGCAAATCCTCAATGTTGTCTCAATGTTTTTGTTAAAGACTCAACATGAACAAAAATCTACCATACAGAAGGACAGAGATGTTATTAGGGGTATATTTGTAAGAACATGGCCCCAAGTTAGAGTTGGAGGGAGGGATTCTGGAAGAAAGTCGAAACCTTTGATCTGAGGTAAAATATGTAACAGTTACTAATATTACCGTATTTTTCGGACCATAAGGCGCACTTAAAATCCTTTAACTTTCTCAAAAATCGACAGTGCGCCTTAAAATGCGGTGCGCCTAATGTATGAATTAATTCTGGTTGTGCTTTCTGACCTAGAACCGATTGTAGATGGTACACGGCGCTCATAAACCTGTCAAAATGTTTTAGCACGGCCTTGGTAAGTTACGAAGCTTACGGTAACCGTAGTGCGCAGCATCGTATGTGCTTCACCATTAGGGTATGTGCATTCATTCATTCATTTTCGAAGCAGATTTCAAACTCAACGCTATCAGTCACGCAGTACAACATGGACATAGAGCAGCTGCGAGAGAATTCAACATTAACGAATCAATGGTACGGAAGTGGAGGAAGCAAGAAGACGCCCTGCGCCAGGTAAAGAAGACCAAACTGAGATTCCGACGGTTTTGTTTCCTTTCATGCGCCTTATAACCCGGTGCGCTTTATGTATGAAAATAGATCCGTTAGAAGTCGATCATTGATATCGCGCCTTATAACCCGGTGCGCTTTATAGCCCTGAAAAATACGGTACTTGCTGCTATTTTGAGATTGAGTGTTTTATAATTTTATTGTTTAATAGTTTTTAAATTAAGCACCATAAGTGGTAATAAAACTGACAGTAATTTTTCCTTTGCTCTCCTGCACCAGTCAGCATGGACACATTCGGCAGAGCTGCTGATTCGAAATGACAGGTCATGGCAGAAAGCGGAGATGGATGCAGAAAGTACAGGAACAACAGTGCCTTACTAAAACAACACAAAAACAAGCAGGTAATGCGATAGACTAAAAAGTAAAACTAAAGCTGACCACCAAACAAAAAAAATAAAGAAACAAAAGGAGCTTGGGGAAAAACAAGTCTTGAACTCCCTGTAACTCAGAAAGCTTGTGATTTTGCCTGACTGCATCACCAGGGGTTTGTATGAAAGGATGTGATGAAGGAAACGTGAGACAAGTCAGAGGGCTCAATATGCTGGTGAATGGGCTATTCGGTGCCACAGGGTTGACACGGGGCAAGTGAAAGCACAAGGTTTACGATGGAATAAAAGACCAGACGGCACGGGCAAGACAGTGTTGGCCTTGTGGAATGTCTCCAGGTCTCCAGAAATACCAGACAAGAGATCTGTAAGCAATGTATATCCAGATCGGCAAGAGAGTAAAACCACCTGGCATGTAACAATGTTTACGTATGTTTTATGTGTCAAACTGATGTCCACACATATGCACAGACTTGAGTATCCCAGCAGAACATTATCAAGAGCTTCACACTCCCTCCACTGACTCGTCTTGGGAAAGGATTCATTGCTCTCGTGCATCGATGAGCCCTGACCGCTGTCAGAAGGTACTTGCTCCTGCTGACTAGAAGAACCCCAAAAGCCTTGTTGTTTAGAAGATGCTCTGACCCAGTCCTCTGGCCATAACAATTTGTCCCTTGTTAAAGCTGCTTAAGTCTGTACACCTGAACATTTTTCGTACATCCAACAAGTCAGCTACGATAACTGTCTTCACTTACCATGTAAAAAATCTTAGAGCTTGACATTTTGACAGGGCATGGCGAAGAAAACAGCATACCTGGTTCACTGGGCATGTCATAAATGGGCACAATAAAGGCAGAGCTTTTGAGTCATTTAAAAAAAAAAACAACAACAATAAAATTTATTTTAAAAAATTAAAAATGCATAAAATTTAACTGCATGATTATGTGGAAAACATGATCTTCCATGTTGTTTGTAATACTATCTATCAATGCATTTTTGGCTTTGGTCAAACTACTACAACATTAAAGAATTCCTTTTTGTACCTGTTGTTTCAAATATTAATGTACAACTCTGGATATTGCAGCAGTAAACAGCTGATCAAATTAAAAAAGGTTTAGTATGTGTATTTGTCCTGCAAAAAAATTTATTTATGTCATACTTTGATGTTTTGTTACATTTTTATCTTATTTATTTTCATGAATATTGATTTACTTTGCATGATCTACTTGCATAAATAGGAACTACGTTGCGTTACAGTCCTGCTGTGCACAAACACTTGGACATCCCAATCTTCTCAGCCAAGAGGAGATATCAAACGAAAACGTTTGTACTCTGCTTAAAGGTTTAAGAGGACATTGCATCGCCTGTTCTGGAAATTGTGTGTACTCTCTTCTGTGGACGTGGTTTGAGTATGAAGATTGTGGCACGGATCAGAAACGAGTACTTTGCAATCTATGCCACAGATCAGTTTCCATGGCAGGTTCAAACACAACTAACCTATTTCACTACAGTCGCAAAAATCCCGTGTTAAAGATCAATTAGCCAGTGACCAGAATCAGCCATTTTGAGCGTGGTCAAACAAACGGTGGCCGGATCTGTCTCATATATTGGATTCTGTGTGAAACAACCTATATTGTGATGAAATTTGTCATATCGCACAGTCCTATATTCCACTGTGTGCGTTTATGTGTTGGCTCTACAGTGTGTGCATGATTATTAGTGAGCACTTGTTCTGTACATTGTTATGTATTTGAACAATTTCAGGGTGGATATGATGACTGTGAAGTGCAGTAAGGACAAAGGAAGAATAAATCTATCAGTATCCAAAGAAACATGGTGTTGTGTGTTTACTGTAGGAAGTGACTGTGGTACTGCAGGACTGTGGTAGCCTAGCAGTTCAGGTAATAGACTATGGACCAGAAGACCCAGGTTCCTCCAAAAAAATGTATTCCAACAAAAAACCTCACATATGGAATCCAGAACTGTGAAACCTCACTAAAGTTTGTGCTAACAACCGAACACTGGCATCGTGCAGCGACTTACGTCAGAAGTCAACCGGTCTTAAGGTTCCATGATGATTAGAAAGCTCCACAGACACTTTATATATAGGAAATAGATAGCAATACTCCATACTCACTAGGAACTGAGACAGGCCCAGTCAAATATTCAGTAAACATGGTGATGTACTCAGATCAAAATATCTTCTTGAGCAGTTGGTCGTAATTCAAAATTGCATGCGCATTTCTCTAAAAAGGAGGCATTTGCCTACATCGTAGACCCCGAATAGAATGATAAAACATTTACTTGCCCTTGCAATCCTCAATGAGTGTTCCTATTCTTACTCAAAGCATTAGAAATCCATATTTGTGAAACAATATCATGGCAACACTTCAGTCACATGCAGGAATGGAGCAGGAAGTCTGAAAAGGCTGGCAAAACACTGACAGGAAAAAACTAATCCTGAAACTAAACCGACATCAAATAAACTCCTTTTCCCCAGATTAATACATACAATAGCAGAAAAGGAAATGGCTGAAATAAAACAAGCAAAAGTCCCAATGTAACAAGGATACTGTTCCACAAAACTTGGTATGTGTGAAATACCCACTACGGTTGAGATGCAAAAATATCAGTGGAAAATTACTAGAAACCTTTAAGATTTGTGACAGAGAGAAGCCTGGATGGAATCATCTGACCGCAAATCCAGTCGAGTGGCCCTGGCACCTGCTCCCTCTTTCCTCTACATGTCAGACCTTCGATCTCTCTTCCCCGTGTCAGACCTTGGTCAGATTAACTTAGTTGGACAAAATCATTAACACAATGTATATCTCATGTAATGTATTTAATAATGTACTGAAAGTGAAAAACAAAAACAAAATGGGTAGGCCATTAGCGATACTGCCCAGATGCCCAGCATCTGCGGGAGAGTCTCTTGTGGTTGGTTCACTTTGTAAAACACAGACTAAACATATAGGGAATACAAGGAGAACAGCAACAAATCAACAAACATTTGAAACACCATATGATAAGATAACACCACAAAGTAAAATTTTAGTCTGCTAAGAATGTTTCCAATGTATATAGGCAAAGGAAACAAAGAAAACCCTGTACAAAAGTTGAGAATAACAGGGATGAACACGTCCAGAAAAAGGGTGCCAAAGCAACAGTTTTATAACACTTTGGTTGCAAGCCAAAGAAATTTGGGGAACATGTTTCAATTCGTAATTGTTGCTTGCCAGCATATTCCAGGATATTAGCCCATCAACCTTGAAGGTATGTGTTTTTTTTTTTAATCTTTGGCAGGTCACCACGGAGAAGTGTTACCAGGTAAAATATTATTATTATTGTTTTACAAATAAAAAATTGCCACATTGCACTCAGTCTTGGTTAGAGGGGAAAGTCATTGTGGTATAAACAATGCTGTTTGCAGCATGAAGCACCAGGGAGATGAAGTGCAGTTAAGATCTCTTTTGCAATTCCTATAACTCAAGTACGAAACCACAGTGAGTTTTACACAGCTTGCCAAAGATACATTTGGCTCTGTTCACACTTCGATCTGTTCTAATTTAAAAGGACAAATCAATAGAAGGGACAAACAATATTTTTCATTACTGATTTAGAATACTATAATCAATACCAATACTATATTGAATACCAATACCATATTCAAAAGATTTATTGGTGATCTGGCCACACAAGTAGCACACATTAGCTGCTTTCACACCAACAAAGTCTAAGGAATAACTTTGGAGGAGCTACTCCTGTGAATCTCTCCTGAACTACATTTGTTCCAGTACCTTTTGCTGGTTAGCATTCGCACTGCCAGCAGAAACACTGAAGTGATGCAAGCCGTGTAATGGCTGGTGGACCAAGTCCAAATCGCGTTGCATCTCTTCTGTCAAACACAAGCTCAGTAAAACCTGGTCTGTGTTCTCAGTAAAATTTGTCTGTTTTCTTCTTCCAATTTTTCGGTGCGAAGATCTGTTGTTTATACAGCGGCCAGTGTACTATATTTAAAAATAGTAGCTGCCCTTAACATAGGCTCTTGCAGCTGGAATAAACACTATACACTTGTATACAATATAATTTATCACAATTCGGCAGACAAACATGGCATTTGTGCGAGTAAACATGAGATGTCAGTTCAATTGTGGGTTAATAGCCTTCAAATGGTTCAAGCATTACTTACTGGGCAGACAACTTTACAGTTTATGACTTTATTCACTACTTTTTGATGGATGTTATACAGAACAACAAAGAATATCTTCTGACTATTTGTTGGTCCAGGAAAACAAATGTAGCAATAAGACTGCAGTCTGTCGTACAAATTCTCTGATATTAGAATTGCACCATTTAATATCAGCTGCGTGGTGTTTGGGTGGTAATGAGGCAATCTGCATGTTCACCACCAGTCCAAGAAGCACCATGCGGGCATGACTGGCCATGTCTGATGAGGAGGGATATCACCACTAATAGGGATCAACCCTTTTGCTTCAGAACTGCCTTAATTTTGGTCATTCCTCAGAGAGTTTGGTTCCTATGGACATGATAGCATCACACAGTTGCAGATTTGCCGGCTGCACAACCATGATGCCAATCTCCTGTTCCACATCCCGAAGGTGCTCTATTGGATTTGAGATCTGATGACTGTGACATGGTGCGTCATACTGCTGGAAGTAGCCAGCAGATGTGAACACTGTGGTCATAAAGGGATGGACATGGTCAATAACAATACTCGGGTAGGCTGTGGCATTTAAACAATGCTAAATTGGTATTAGGGGCCCCAAAATATGGCAAATGCTATTGCACCACCAGCAGCAGCCTGAATCATTGATACAAGGCAGGATGATCCATGCTTTCGGTGTTGTTTTAAGACCAACTCTGACTCTACCAGCCAAATGTCACAGCAGAAATCGAGACTCAGATCAGGTAATGTTTTCCCTATTCTATTGTCCAACTTGTCTGACCATGCAAATCGTAGCCTCACCCTGTGGTCACACTGGAACTCACACTGGTGTGACCTTCTACTCTAGCCCATCTGCTTCAAGGTTCGCCATGTGTTTTTAGAGATGCACTTCCACATACCTCAGTAGCAACAAGTGATTATTTGACTTACTGTTACCTTTCTATCAGCTCACATCAATCTAGCCATTCTCATCTGACCTCGCCATCACAACAAGGCATTTCTGCCCAGAGAACTGCGGCTCACTGGATAATTCCTCTTTTTTGGACCATTCTATGTAAACTCTGCAATGGCTGTTGCAAAATACTTTCTAATTGAGGTGGTAAGCTGACACACAGCAAGAGCAAAAACAAGTGGAGTAAGAATAACTGCGTCTTTGCAATGCAGCACACAAGAGTTAAATGCACTCTTTTCTAACAGCTTCTCAATCAGTTCCCTGCTCTCTTATGAAATAACTGTGTCATACATAGATGAAATGTGTTGCACCTGTCACACAGACAGTCAAGTGAAATGACTTTAACCATCTTCAATAGTAAAAAATTGAATATTTTATAAATATATCAATATAGGGTGGCCAATGCTGATATTAAATTATGTAAATAGTAAAATAATCAGTGTATGGGAAACACTGCAGTGCCTTGGCTATTTAGTCAATGTTGGTACACTACAGTATCCCATAAAGCATTGTGCGGTATATAATATGGTGTTTGTACAACATCCAGACTGCATAACATGAAATTTTACACAACATATCACAGGCATCAAGGGGGACAAACCTCTGTG
>JAJAGP010002299.1:22500-122458 GCA_025084515.1 Ancistrus triradiatus | reverse complement strand
CTCTACTCAATTGTAAACCTGTGGATTGAGTCCTTGCTCTGTATGCTCCAATCTCATTAAGCATTGTAGAAGAATAGACAGTGCTATTATGTTGGCAGAGCTAATTAAGCGTTATGTGCAGCTTTATCTGAACACCTGATTTCAACAATTAGAACAGATTTTGTTCCTCAATTCCTCAATTACACAGAATCAAAGCAATTACCATCTCTCTCGCCTTTCACTGCACGTGTCCTCCCTCTTCTCGGTGTTTTGGCATGCTAATTGTAAGTCATGTTGAGACTGAAAGCCCTCAGAGCACACCTCGGTGAGAACAGACCCCATTTCACACCATATTTGCTCCAGAGACTAACGACAAATTCACAATCCTGTGCCTTGCAGGATTTTAGTCAACCTTGAGTCCACATAGCATCGTATAGCGATTTAGTGGGAAATGGAATTAAAGTCCAGAGGGATTAAGAAAAACCTTCCCCATTTTTAGTCATTGGTGTTACCAACAAACACAGATTATTAGGCAACACCAAAATAATAAAAAAAATACAATAAAATATATGTGAAGACGATGTTCCACCACATTCCAAAGGATTAAGATCTCGTGACCATTGAGGCCATTTGAGTACAATGAACTTGTGATGTTCAAGATGATTAGAGGTTTGTGATGTGGTATGTAATGGAGTAGCCATCAGAAGTTGGTACACTGTGGTCATAAATGGATGGATATTGACGTATATACAGTACACTCAGGCTGTATATCAATCGCTCACTGTTCAGTCTCTCTGTCACATGATTTCTCTGTTCTGTGAGACTGCCTCTCTCACCTAATTGCAAATTTCATCTTGCATGCTGATTACTGAGGCAGTTTAGTTTGCCAATCGCTCTGTCCTGTTGTGAAATAATTGCACAGGTAATTATATTGTTGTGAACGCTATTCTGAAAGCTATTGCTCACTGTCATTATAGATTGAAAAATACAGTACAGTAGTGACTAAGATAACTGGCTCGATAAATGCTTCCTGAAACTTCACACAGGATGCAGTGTTCTCACCTAGGGTGCAACACAACGGTGTAACTAGCACAGTGCTCTATGTGCCTAATTGCCACGGAAGATTTGGTGAAAGAAAAAAGCTTCTTGTGTTTTTCTGGTTTTAAGGTTTCCATCACAGTGCAAACTATGATGTAAACATAAGATCCTCATCTACTGAATCAATCAGTATTTACCACCCATGTCCTCCAGAACATACAAAGTGCTTTTGAATTTACTTTTTAATATTGCTTTTTTTTATATTACTTTTTAATAAAGGATGCTATATCATGCATAACTAGGCATGCCAACATTCATTAATGCAGCAAGTCATGATATTTAACCCAAACAATAGTTCTCATTGACTCTTTGAAAACCCTGTCACTGCATTTTAGTCAAACACACTGCAGTTTCACCAATTTTTAGAGCTGTTCTTCTTTTAAAAAATCTACTACACTACTTATGTAAAAATGCTTATGCAGAACTTATATAGTGTAATATATATACCTTTTACTGTTTAATGAAAATAGTGTATAAAATTTTGCTTTCTCAAAAATCGACAGTGCGCTTTTAAATGCGGTGCGTCTAATGTATGAATGAATTCTGCTTATGCTTTCTGACCTAGAACCGATTGTAGATGGTACACGGCGCTCATAAATCTTTCAAAATGTTTTAGCACGGTCTTGGTAAGTTACGAAGCTTACGGCAGCCGTAGTGCGCAGCATCGCGGAGTAATACGGTATGTGCTTCAGCATTAGGGTACGTGCATTCATTCATTCATTTTCGAAGCAGATTTCAAACTCTAAAGCGCTATCAGTCACGCAGTACAACATGGTCATAGAGCAGCTGCGAGAGAATTCAACGTTAATGAATCAATGGTACGGAAGTGGAGGAAGCAAGAAGACCTGCGGCAGGTAAAGACCAAACTGAGCTTCCGACGGAACTTAAGAGTTTTGTTTCATTTAATGCGTCTTTTAATCCGGTGCGCTTTATGGTCCGAAAAATACGGTATGCTGAACATTAAAAGTCTTAGAAAGGCTTTATAATTTATAACGTTCTGAGTTGTACATAATATATCATTGTCTGCTTGTGATGCAAAATGCACCAAGTTGTAGGAATGACCCAAATAAAAAAATGTACCCAATTACAAAACGTCACTTGTTTATGCTTAAATTCCATGAGTTGTTGTTTCTGTAGGAGCCACAAAATGCATCGCATTCACCAAGATGTTTTTGGGAATTGACTTGACACTGGTACTCTGGATTCCATATTTTCATCTCTCTATCTTTCTTTCCTTTCCTACCTGATTACTGCAGTAAGCCATGAAAACAGCCAATCACAGGTTCTCCCTGTCAGGTGTAGTGTCAGGGACACCACAAGAATATGGATACTTCTAATATGGATTAGTAGCCATATCATGGAAATATTTTCCAGTGATGCTTCTGTGATGGGAATACAGGTAGTTGACAAGGGGATAGATGGATATGGATTAGTGGCCATGCTACTGACCTTGGTTCTCGACCATCTCGAAACTTGTCGAATTCAGTTCTCGACGCATTTTGACTAGAACCATTTGCTTAAACTTGTACAGGTCAAGCCAAAACCAGATTTATGATTCAGTACACAGTGATTGTGATTTAGCCACACAATAGCTCTCACTCGGTGAAGAACTCCACTATTTATCATGCTTAGTACTGTGCAAATAAGCCTAAAAAGCTTAGTAATAAGAGCCAATCGAAAGGAAACACAGACTAGGGCCCTGAGTTCACCAATAGATTAAGTGTTCTGCTTTTACTTTTCACTTTCAATCCATTACTCACTAAATTGCAATAGATTTCTCATCACGTTATTATAAAATAAGTTTTGTGTTAATGATTTTAGCCAACTGTAGGTTCATGTAAGTGTTTTAAATATTAACTTACTTATCATAGGCTCTGCTATGATACACTACAGACCTCACTGCCAAACATTTGTTAAACTTCTCAGTACATGATACATTTAATTTATGATGGATTTGGTACTGGTCATTTTCGGTTCTCGTCAAGCCTTCTGGAGCGAATTAACGATGAGAACCGAGGTACCCCTGTACTCGCAGGGGTACAACTAGTCCTGCATATGGATTAGGAGCCATACCATGATACTGTACTGTGTAGTGACCCTTATGACATGGGAATCGGGTACTTTACAAGGAATGGATACTTCTGATATGGATTAGTAGCTATACCATGCCTCTCTGGTAACTGATGGGAAAAGTGTTGGAACCATTGGAGGCACTGAATGAATCGACTTCAATTTAACAGCCAGTTCTAAAGACAGTCTGATTTTCCTATATGTCTTCCCTAATCATAAAAGCCTTTTCCAGGCAATAATGTCAGCTGCCCTGAGGTGTTGCTTGTAAATCTGTCATGTATTGTGTCCCAGTCATATGATGTATGTCTTTATTAAAGTCCTCTCCATCCATTCAATCCTGACCTCAAATGCCACAGCACAATCGCCTCTTTAGGCTTGACCTGGAAGCTGCTATTTTTTTTTCCATTTCCCACTCATCTTTATATGGGCAGAAGGAGCTTGTGACAGCTTGAATAATGTCATGTAAAGTTGCTTGGACAAAAGAAACCCGGTCATTATTGCCAATACAGCATAAAAGAGGCCATTACTGAAATCTAATAGCCTTCTACGTGTCCACGGAATGTCAAGCGTAGAGGATGGTCCAATAAATCAGAGGGAAAATGTACAGCAAGCAGAACCTGTTTGTACTATTGCACAAAACACAACATGTATGCCGGCACTAGTTGCAGAGACCAGAAAAAGGTATTGCAAACATGGAAGCACGTTATATCTCTCTAGCATGAAAACACATATACAACATCTGGCAAAAAGTATGGAATCACCAGTCTTGGATGAGCACTCATTCAGGCATTTCATTCTGTAAAACAAACTCAGATCAAAAACATGATTCAATAATAAGGTCATTCCAAAGTGCAACTTGTTGGCTTTCAGGAACACTCAAAGAAATGAAGAGAAAACATTGTGGAAGTCAGTGAATGTTACTTTTATTGACCAAGCACAGGGAAAAAAATATGGAATCACTCAATTCTGAGGAAAAAAAGTATGGAATCACTCAAATTGGAGGTAGAAAATTAGAAAATAATTACACACCCAGTCAATTTCCTTTCCTTAAATGGACACCTGCCTCAGAGTAGATTTCTGCCTCGTTATTCTGCAGTTAAAAAACACCTGCAGCATGACACCTTGGAGGGCTGCTGGGACGAAGTGGTAGTTGGCAAGCAAGACCATGGCTCCAACAAGAGAAATGTCTCTTGAAACAAAAAGAGGAGGATTGTGAAACTTCTTGAAGAAGTGGAAGAAGGTAACTCTTCACGAATGGTTGCTTAAAGATGTGGGCTGTTCCAGTAGTCAGCTGTATCCAAGATATGGACCAAAAATACAAACAGCATGGAATGGTTGTTAAAGCCAAGCGTACTGGTAGACCACGAAGAAAGACATCAAAGCGTCAAGACAAAACAACGTAAAGCCATTTGTCTTGAAAAACCGAAAAAAGTTACAACTACACAGATTGAAAGCATAAATGGGAGGATGCTGGAGCCAATGTATTGACTGAACCATTAGAAATCACCTAAAGGAAATGGGATTTCAATACAGGAAAGCTAAAAGAAAACCATCATTGACACCTAAACATAAAAGAACAAGACTGCAATGGGCTAAGGAGAGGCAATCATGGACTGTGGATGACTGGATGAAAGTTATCTTCAGTGATGAGTCAAGAATCTGCATTGGATAAGGTGATGATGCTGGAACTTTTGTTTGGTGCCGTTCCAGTGAGATTTATGAAGAGGCCTGCCTGAAGAAAACAACCAAATTTCGACAGTCCTTGATGATATGGGGCTGTATGTCAGGCAAAGGCACTGGGGAGATGACTGTGGTTAATTCTTCTATCGATGCGTAAGTTTACATTGAGATTTTGGACAGTTTTCTCATCCCTTCAGTTGAACAGATGTTTGGAGGTGATGAAATAATTTTCCAAGATGACAATGCATCGTGCCATAGGGCAAAAAACAGTGAAGGCATTCCTTGGAGAAAGACACATTCAGTCGATGTCATGGCCTGCAAATAGTCCAGATCTCAACCCAATTAAAAACCTGTGGTGGAAATTGAAAAAAATGGTCCACAAGAAGGCTCCGACCTGCAAAGCTGATCTGGCAACTGTTATCAAAGAGAGTTGGCACCAAATTGATGCAGAATACTGTTTGTCACTCATCAAGTCCATGCGTCAGAGACTGAAAGCCGTTATAAAAGCCAAAGGTGGTGCAACTAAATACTAGTGATTTATTTTGAATGGTCTTTTGTTTATCTGTTTTTCATGATTCCATACTTTTTTCCTCAGAATTGAGTGGTTCCATATTTTTTTCCCCTGTGCTTGGTCAATAAAAGTAACATTCACTGACTTCCACAATGTTTTCTTTTCATTTCTTTGGAGTGTTCTTGAAAGCCAACAAGTTGCACTTTGGAATGACCTTATTATTGTATCATGTTTTTGATCTGTATTTGTTTTACAGAATGAAATGTCTGAATGAGTGCTCATCCAAGACTGGTGATTCCATACTTTTGCCGGTGGTTGTAGCTGAGGCTGAGCGAGTTGCCCAGGTAACAAGATGTTGGCGTAAATGGGCCGATAGTGTTGCTGCTCGCCCTTGTTTCACTCACGTGAGCCTGGTGACAGCAGCGCATGATATAAACATCATTCAGCCAAGACAGAACTTTATTATTGTATTCTCTAACTGCTAGCTAGGCACAAAGAGAGAGAATATAGTGTGTTATCACGATAGCTTCTGGCATCAGTTGCCCCACTTATAAACCTTTCATTATATTCCGACCATCCAGCTCAGGGATCTGAAGGCCATTATAGGAACACTGCTTGTTCTTATTAATTCACATGTACAGTAAATCTATAGGTAATTTAGAGTAGAGGTGTACTGTGTACCCATGGTGCCTCATTCATGAGATGTTCGTACAAAGATTAGCAAACTGTGAGTAAGCTACCAGTAAAATGGACCTTCCTCTTTTAGGGGTTAAGATGCTTTATGAATAACTTGTATCTTTACTATGATCTGCTCCTAACTTAAGAAGAAATGCCCACAATTCAAAGATTTTGCTTAGAATGTTATCACTAGGAGCTACTCTTAGCAACAAGAATCCTTATGAATACGACTCCTGATTTATTAGCAGTACCAATCGCACACAAATTAGGTGTGTGCACGTTCTTTCATAATTAGCATACAATTACTGTAATCCATGTCCACGAATAACAAATTAGGACTGAATAACAAAGCATCTGGATTGAGGAACACAGCAGAAATCCTCCAAAATGTCTCAGAAAAAGCAAAGATAAAACGATTCTGACATGGAAATCGATGTTTTATTGAATGAAGTGCATTCAAATCGACACCTTTTATCCAGAGTGCGTTTCGGGTCCTAAAAAGCAGCTTGACAGCAAATTACATGTACTGTATAAAAGCAAGTTTCCTCGGTTACAAGAACAGTCCAGGATTTGGTTCAGCATGAAGCCTGAATCGAAGAAAAATATCAGCAGACAGCAGGCACTTTCTCAAAAAGTCTGTCTGTCACAAATGAAAGAACCGGCAGCATTACTGGTGAAACCTCTTTCAGTGATCTGCGGATGGACATAAATCTGATGGTAAGTTAACACTAGAAAGTCTAGGTTTCTATAACTAGGCTACTAGAATGACCAGCAGTCATTTTGACTGTTTTGATTAAAATGCAGTCATGTCTAATGACAATTTTGGCGTCTTTCGGATGTCACGCACATTTACATTTGCAGCATTTAGCAGACGCCCTTATCCAGTGTGGGTTAAGGGCCTTGTTCAAGGACCCAACAGTGGCAGCTTGGCAGAAGTGGGATTTGAACCCTTGACCTTCTGGTCCATAGACAAGTACCTTACCCGCTAGCTTGGCTCCCTTAGCAATCATTTACATTACATTTATGTCATTTAGCAGACGCCCTTAACCAGAGCGACTTACAAGTGGTACAATCTTACAATCCGAAGAATTGTGGGTTAAGGAACTTGATCAAGGATCCAAAAGTGAAAGCTTGGCAGAGGTGGGATTTGAACCCTAGACCTTCTGGTTGAGAGTCCAGTACCTTAAGGCGACCACAGTCCCTGCATAGTTTGTGCATAAACATGCACACTTACGCATGGTCTGGACCACATGTAGATTTTGTTCATACCTATTAACATTTTGGAACTACGAACATTTTCATGAATGCCACCGGTTACGAAAAAAGGGTTTTACAAAACATCCACCTTTGTGTCCCTAGCATTTACAGCTATGTTACACTTGAAAAACATGTAAGGGTTACAAATGAGTTATATTTAAAAAAAAAGCAGTGTGTTACTTCAACAATGACACCACCTTGAGAAATCAATTTTGCAATATTTATTTTTAAACCAATTATATAGATATCTAAGCACCACACAAGTGCTCGGCTTCACTGGCATGTTTAGAATTTAACAAATAAAAACGTTTTCTACTGCAATAACCTATACATGACTATATAATATACTATTTAAGTTACATTTACATTTACAGCATTTAGCAGACGCCCTTATCCAGAGCGACTTACAATTGATAGCCTTACAATCCAAGCAATTGTGGGTTAAGGGTCTTGCTCAAGGACCCAACAGTGGCAGCTTGGCAGAGGTGGGATTTGAACCCTGGACCTTCTGGTCATTCTGCGTCCATACCTTACCCACCCGCTAGGCCACCACAGTCCCTATAAAATCAAAACTCCAAAATTCCAAATAAATATTAAATATGTACTACTACTGATTTATATAGGACTGTGGTATAATATGGGTATAGGTACTGGATATGGACCAGATATATATATTTGGATTTATGGAATTTGAAAATTTTCTTTGGATAATATAGATATTATATTATATATATATAGATATATATATATAATATGTGTTTTGGGTCCCCAGGAGTCATGGCACTGGAACAAAAAAAATCTCTTATTTTGAAATACAAATCACACTGATGACATCACTTCCTTTTAATCACTTAATGAAGATCTATCAGGAACAGCACATGGCAAGTCCAGTGTCTCTTTTTGAAGGTTTTTCATTTAGCTCATGATTTTATATAGTATGAAGCTTTTAGCTGAAGTCACTGGTATGACCCCAATTTTGTCTTAGGCAACTGTGGAAAAAAATACAATACAAATAGATTGTTACATATTTTAGTAGATATTTGATTAGCATCATGTGGTTTGATGCCCTGTGGCAGCCATTTTGTAACATGGATTTTTCATTCGAAGTGTCACCGGTGTTACCCCTTAAAAAGGTAACACTAACTCCATATATGTATGTATAGATGGAATTTATTCAAAGTTAAGTGTCAGTTTTAGTCTTTGATTTTATGCCAAATGTAACAATTTAGTCTTTCTTATCCTTCAACTCTAATTAAGTATCTTTGGTCTTGTGTATGCCCATGGTGTTTGATTATGTCACTGGTGTTACTTTGTGTTTTTTCCTGTCACGTTACATAAAATGTCACATTTGCCATGATGATCATTTTATAATAATTGACTCTGGCTACCATAACTGTGCAATGAAACAAAGAAAGAATCTCCTGATTTGTTGCATTTTAAATATTACAGTATATGTTTAAATCTGACTACATAGGTTGAAGAGGTTGAAAAACAATATTTCATAAAAGCCTTTAATATTGTCTGAAGTATAAGGTAACATCAGTGCCAAAAGTCAGTGCATATAATTCTTACATAAATGAACAAAAGGGTAAAAAACAATTAAGCTGTTGCTTATCTATTCATACAGCCTATACATATATCTACAATGTATTACATAGTCTAAAGGTTAGAAAAAGAACTGACTTTTAAAACATCTGGCCATTCCAAATGTGGATGTTTTTATAGAATGACCCAGATGCATTTAGCTACAACTTTCTTACTGAAAGTCTAGTTTTAAAGCACAAACTCATTGCATTTCCCACTAATTTCCTTTTAACAATAGAGATCTTCATCACAAAGCACTACACTGTATGTACATCACCATGGACTTACTTACACAGCTCATATCATCTGTAATTAAGGTTGTGCTGTGTGGTGCCCTACCCTATAGGCTTCGGGGGAACAAACTGGAAGGAGAATTACCCTTGAATAGACATATGGTACATTATCCGATAGGGAATACTGATTTCGAGCAGCAGACAATGTTGCTTGAGAGCTAGTGGGAGTGATCTGGTCTGCGTTAGCAGATGTTCACACTTCAAGGTTTCAGCAAAACAATTCACAGCCAATTCTTGATAAAGGGCTCTTATCACTTGGTCTGAAAATATGAAGAATAAAAAATGCAATGGTGGAGGACTTGGGGACATGGCGTTACGGTGTTGAGCTAATGATGAGTCGTGCCTAACACCAGCCAGATAATATAAACGTTGTTCTGTGTAATATGATTCCCTATGTGGGCGTTATTGATTGCAAGAGCTACACATCCATGACATTGAGGGTACATGATGGTTTGTTACAAATCTGTGGATCATTTGCAAAAAACATACAAATGACATTATCATCTTTTGCTAACTGCAGTCCTAACCTTTTTTTCAGATTTGGGGGTGTAGCTAGTTATAATAGGAAATAAAAAGCTGTCAGTCTTTAACTCTGGATGTTGCAGGTGGTCAAATGAAAGGTTTATCATGTGTATTTTTTCTGCAAAAAACATTATTTATGCCATACTTTATTTTTACATATTGTTTTAATTACATTTTTCATGGATATTGGTTACTTTGCATTAACTACGTAATTTAAGTAGAGACTGTTTTAGGTGTTGTAATTTTATCTACCATTAGTGTTTCTTCAAGTGAACTCACTCCCTCTTGGTTGTGTGCAGCCAGGAATTTGTTTATTCATGTTTATATTCCATCGTGTGGCTGTACTTCTGTTTTGTTGGCTGGTGGCCTTAACCTGCATGTACGACACTGATTGTGCAAATATAAACAAACCCATGCCCATACTGGGATGCTTTAACTTTAAACAGCTGGGATGTCCATTCTACAGCTCATGCTGACCACCTTATCAAATATAATGCTGCTGTAAAATCTGCTGCTTCTCTATCTTTGTTACCAATGCTACCTAAGACACTGTTTGCCACAATACACAAACTGATTCACCCTCCTGTTTATTTCTTTCTTTAAAAATAAAATGACAACTCTATATCACCTCCTCTCTACCAACACACCTACGTCCACTCTGAGCAAGGTGTCTCCTGAACCACCTGTTCAGGATTTACTCCCACAAGCTCATCATATATCAGGAGATAATTATGAGGTCTAACTTATCCTCTTGTTGATCCTCCTGCCCCTGCTTTTCTCCTATAAACCTGTCTGCTATAATCTCTGCTCCTATTTTCCGTCTGATTAATAGCTCTTTTGCTACAGCAGCCATTCCACTGGGGTCAAAATTACTGTGGTTACTCCAATTCTGGAAAAAAAACTGGCCTACATCAAAACTGAACTGAATAACTATAGACCAATTTCCAACGTTCCTTATTTGGAAAAAGGTTGTTGCTTCTAAGTTGTGGGCTTACTTTGCTACCAATAATTCTTTTAGTTCGTATCCATCACTTAGCACCTAGACAGCTCTGCTCAGCATAATCAATGATCTTCTATCTTCTGACTATGGCGAACTTAGTATTCCAGTCCTGCTTGATCTCAGCCCAGCCTTTGATACTGTCTGCCTTAAACTACTGATTGAAGCCTCTCCCCAGTTGGCATTACAGACACGGCTCTCTTCTGGTTCAATTCTTCTGGTTCATTTCTGACAGACAATGCTTCATCTCTATCCAAAACCACAAGTCATCCACTGCTCCACTCACAGACGGTGTTCCTCAAGGATCTGCTCTGGGTCTTCTTCTTTTCATAATTTACATGCTCCCTCTTAGACACATTATCCAGCATCACATCATCAGTAATAGTTGTTATGCTGATGATACCTGGATCTACACCGGCATTTCCTCTGCTGCATATGCATCTCCTCCTTCATTAAATACAAGCCTTCCAGTTTTCTCAAGCTCAACTTAAAAAAACAGTTCTCCTATTAGCTGTCCTCTTATTAAAAGAGTGAAAATGAGAATAAAACGATGGAGTTTACAGGAGGTAAGTAGGTGCTGATGGATTATGGATTTGTTGAACATATCCCCATCGTAAACCAGGGAGCACAATGGACAATACAACTCCATTAATGCATATAATGCCTTATACTCTGTGGATTTTCTTGGGGTCCGGAACGTATTAATTCCATTTACATCATTCCTTACTGGAAAAATTAGAAATTTCAGGTTTTCGACAAGCCTTCAGGAATGAATAAATGACGAGAACCAAGGTTCCACTGTGTATAAAATAATTAAGGGAAGATCCTTCTTCCATGGGGCTTATATAAAGATCTGGTTTCGTCTCTAGAACTCCCAGAGGGAGAAGCCAGAATCACACTCCATTTACCAGCTTCACTGATACTTCTCACCTACAATGCTGAAAACCTGTACCTTTTCTCCCAGTCCTATCCTCTTATCTGCTGTGGCTTATTTATTTATGCCTTTCATTCATCCAGCCACCTTGTTGTTGTTTGCTGTTAACTGTCAGTCATATCTGTTCTAACAATTGTGAAGAGTCCTTAAGGTTGAGCAAGGCACTTTGTTTGCAATGTATTATTATTATAATTATTATTAAGGAATATTGGAATATACCCACCACGCTCTGCACCTGTGTCCATCCCCCACACCCCAGGACACAATGGATGTGTAGACATCAGACTGGTCATAAACATTATCAGATCAAACGATCCTGTGTGGTAATATATGTGTGTAATCAAATTTTAACCCCTCCTCACTATGCAAAGTCCCATCTTCGCCGTCCCAGTTTCAAATTCTGAAGAAGAAACGTTCAATATTTATGACGCGAGACTTTTTGCATGACGGATTAGTTGTGCATCAGAAACTTTCAAAATCCGTTCCCATTCTTCATTATGCTTCATTTTTCTCTTAACTCTACGACCTATATATTCCTTTAGAGCTGCCTGTTGCCACACTGCTGCTGAGCTCGCCCTGTTCTCTCATCTCCATGCCAGCAGCACTGGCACCTTCCGGCTGACAAAACAGCCTTCTTTCAGTCCAAATTCAGTAAGTGCTTCTCAAATCCACACACATTGTTTTTATCCTCTGTTCCTTCCTTTCTCATATGTTCTCATCCGTTTAGCAGCCATTTCTCACAAACAGGTGCTAACATGAAGCCAACCTTAATTCATCCAATGTGCATGCATATGTCCGATCGAGAAATTGGTGTTCTTGCAATCACTGAAACACATTTTTGTTAGAACTGACACTGGCATTTTATTTGCAAATCTTACAGTACTATACAAAAGTCTTAGACCACCATTAGATTAGATATACCATTTGTTTTAGCAATGATACAATGACCAAATATAATTATTTCTCAGCCTATTTATGAGAATACAACCAGAAAATGCACTGTGGTAGCAAAAAACAACAACAAAAAATACCCCACCTTCTATAGGCCAAACTCGGCATGCGGTCATGTCTCAGGCAGATATGTAAATGGTACGTGATACGAGGGACACTAACAACTCTGCAGCCAGGTGTATTTCCTCTCATGGCAAGGCATTTTTTAGCAGAACAGTGCTCATCCACACACAGCAACCCAGATTACAACACTTCCTTGGCTTGCCAGGTCACCAGATTTATCGCCACTGAGGCATTTATGGGACCAGCTGGGTCACCAGCTTGGGCAACCTAAAAAAGAGTGCAGGATCTACAGGCCTAGCTGTGGGCAAATGTGTAGCAGAGGCATGTACACTACCCAAAATTTTCATCTGAGAACCTTTTTATAGTGCAGTGGAGGAAGCAATTGTACAACTTCTTGTGCCAAGACCCAGTGTTTAATCAGACCATACCTGTAATCATTTAGTTATGTATCTGCCTGAGACAGAGCTGCATCTGGTTGTTATTTTTTTCTTTGATTGGCTTTGTTAAAAAAGCATCTTATATCGGCTTTCTACATTCACCTCCAATTTCTGCCAAATATCATATATTTGAGTACTATTACTATTTTTATTTTTTATAAAATTTGTGTTGGGTGGGTGGGTGTTGCTTGGGTTCTGTTAAATCCATGAATGTTTAGCACACTGCCAAAGGTTTTGCATGTGAACGAGTGACGGTTAGGAGCCCGAGGGTTAACTATGATCACAGTGCAAGCGAGGAGTCCAACAGGTCTAGTTGTGACAGCATAGCTAAAAAGGCAGAGCCAGTTGGTTGCACAGGCAGAATGATAAGCACCGCGACCTGCCACTAAACCACCGACCAGCTTGAATGAGTGCATGAAAGTGACAGCGTGACTGAAACAACATCTCTGTTTATACAGCCTATGGCATTATCTAGCCAGGAAACACTGCTAGGTTGAAAAAAACCACTACAAATAAATCATTTATTGCAAACAATTATTTGCCATTCTCTTTACGCACACAATTTAATTTAATATGTACCACTGAATCCGTCTGATCTTCATTTCCACGGATTGTCTTTGTATTAGCTAAAGTAGCCTATTAGTTCCCTGTGTTGTGTATGAAAAACAGGCTGTTATTGGATAATAGGGTGTAATTAGGAATTCTGGTTGGCGCTGTGTGGTGGTCTGGCTGCTGTTTGTGTTTTGATTTGTTATTATACCCTTCCCCCTCACCGAGCAAAATAGGGCAGCTGCATAAAGGATGTTCTAGTACAGTATATTCGGTTTAATCTGTGCTGGAGCTCTTTTTTTATTGGTCAATAGCTCTGTAAAGTCAACACGTCTTAAGAAAATTTAAAGTGTACTTTTGCATAAGGCTGTACATTGAAATGCCAGTCAGAATTATGTACAGCTCTATTTTCACTGAGTTATATTAGTGTAATCTCTTCAGTGATAATCTATAGCATCTGAATGGATGAGCGAGTGTCTAGCTGGTTGTGTTCATGAAATCAGATGTTTCTGTTACGCAACGGATAGATCTGGTCATTATTTTGAAAAAAAACTGTGTGTAAGTACAGGTACTCCCCATTTTACGATAGCGATACGTTCTGACAAATCCATCATAAGTTGAATGTATCATAAACCAAGGCGTTTAGCACACTGGTACCTTTGCTCGGTATTCGCCGCACTTGCTTAAACATGTATGAGTCTCTTGTATGAGTGTGACTTGTTTCAGCCAAGCTATTCTTGGTGCTAATAAGTCTTCATGGGTCCTAAAAAAGTTACTTCTAAGACTGAACCAAAAGGAAAAGAGGAATCCTCCAGAACACAGGCTGCAGTAAGCTTAGGAGATATGCTATCGCTGTGGGTAGCCTAGTAGCCCTAGCCTAGGGACTGTGGTAGCCTAGTGGATAAGGTACTGGGCTATGGACAAGAAGGTTCAGGGTTCAAATCCTACCTCTACCATCACTGTTGGCTCTTTGAGCAAGACCCTTAACCCACAAATTCTTGGATCTGTATCAGATGTAAGTCACTCTGGATGAGGGCATCTGCTAAATGACCAAATGGAAAAAGATTTTGGGGTCTACATCATGGGCAGTAAGTTATATATGGTCATTACACTATTACTGAAACAACAAATCTAATGGTGGTCTGAGACTTTTGCATAGTACTCCAAATTCTGATACTAGTTGGTGCAGGTCACCAAGGTACACTTGGCTGAAAATGAATGAGTCAATCTTAAACCTGATGAATGGATTTAAGAATTACATGTTTTTTTTATTATTGTTGTTGTTAATATTATAATTATTATTATAAATAAAGAATTTTTGGTTCTTTTAACAATTTAACCATAACTCATCTTGCCATAACTCTCTTTGTATGAATCGTTTTATAGAAATGATTATCATTACCGCTGTGACTGCACTATTACCATCACTCATAATTGCATGTTATATGAACTGTTACTGCCAAACTAATTTAGTTGTGCTGTTTTGCTGCTATTGGCATTTACATTCCATCAAACACAACTAATTATCTTAGTCAGCCTTTAATTACTTGGCAGTTCTATGCTAATAATGGGGGCTGGGTGTAACTGACGTTATCTCTCCTATTTGAATGCCAATCTGTTTACATAATTAACAAACTGCATTTGCCTTTGCCAGCCCTTTCTCCATGGTGTAACAGTAGTATTTTGTTTGTCCTAGGATTATCTTTTTTAGGATGTTGTTTTTGAGCAAACTACCGAATGTACCATATGACAGCTGAATGATATTCCTCATGATTTGTTTTTTTTGTTTTTTTTCCATTGAAGACTTGGGAGAACAGCAGGTGATAAATGATGCATTGTTTGTTAGAGATAATTCATACATTTCTGTTAGAGTAGCAGTCAAGAATGAGACAGATAGGAAGCCTACAATTAGGAACTAGGAAGTAACTCGACTGAAAAACAAGGCATCAAAACAGGTAAACTAATAAAGCTCTGAAACCCGTGATATGAGGAGAAGGGGGAGAAAAGGAGACAAAATATAAACAGAAGATATGTCAGGTGTCGCTATGGGAGAGGGGCTAAATATATGACCTTTGTGTGCTGGGGTGTGTCAATGATAGACTGAGGCACTGGATGGTCCACTGAGGCAGGCTCTGGTTCGGGAATTGCTTCTAGAAGGTCAATGGCATTTGAAAGGGGGTCTCAGAATCTGGATGCAATACCAGGAGATTCGTTTATTGAGATTATTGGAGCATTTACCTTCCAGTAGGTCTGTAATGTCCAATGTGGAGGTTCTGGGAATCCACAATCCAAGACATCTGTGATGTCCTTATAGACTTGTAGTGAAACTGCATTCCCATGCACAGACCAAGGCCAACGTGGTTGTCAGGGCGCTATCTAATGAAACCAAAATTTGTACCTTATTGTAACCAAAACCTTATTTGTAACAAGCTGTAAATGGCGTTTGTGTGCCTGTCCTATTGTGAGTAGTACCCCTTTGTTTGCCCCACCACTACCTGTATATTCTCTCTCACCTGTACCTATATGAACTGGTTCATATTTTCTCGTTGAGTCCGTTTCATCTGGCTGAACTTCCGTGTTGTTTGTAATACTGTCTATCAATGCATTTTAGGCTTCCGTCAAACAAAAGTATCAGGTCCATCCTTTCACCTATGCAGAGTGATAACAGTACATTACTGTGTTGTGAATTTCCATATATTAAAAATGAGGTGGCATTAGGGATGCTGTGGAGATGGTAGTGTTCCACTTGTGTCTTCAGCGGTATCTCTGCTGCATTGACAGACCTTTTGCAACCAATTTTATTGTGAAAATACCCTTTATATTTACTTTACAGTAGTATAAAAGAACTATCAACCGCCAACGTCCATTTTGGTCAACGTCCTGTTAAACAGAACGTAATGTGGTCATTAAATGGTGCATACATGTAGACACTTAGTTATAGAAATAATGACCAGTTGTACTCGTCAGTTATGTGATGCACACATATGACCCTTTAGAAACCTGCTCCTGCCAGGATTTTTATTTTATTTTTATTTTACATCAGGAAGCAAGCGTTTTATCTAGTTTATATTCAGTCACTAACATCCACCTGAGAAACTAATCCAATCCAAATAGGGCTTATAACTGATAATGGGAACATGACATATTATTCTTGGATATTTGTTGTCATGATATAGTAGCATAGATGGACAAAAATAAATCCGTGATCATATCGAGGGAGAAAAGGATTCATTAGTCATGATTATGTCTGTATTATAATGAATGGTTCAGTAAGGTATTGAATGCTGATATAAATAAACTGAATTAAACTAGACCGATGAAATAACTAATAATCACACATTTACTAACTCATTGTAAAGTGAATTTAGCACAGGCAATTACACACAGGCATTCCATATGGTATTGTTTCTGCCACTCCATTTATATTCTGTACAGCCAGCCTATGGAAATAATATGTATTGAATGTCATTCTTAGGAAAGCAGACACTTATCGCTGCAGGTCATCCAATCCAATAAGTACTCAAGAATAAATGTTCTCAGATTCATACTATTGCCTTGCTGGGCACAAGTGCCACTGCGCTGTACTCTCATCAGTATGTCATTTTCTTCAGTTCACTTCAGAATTGATGCAGAATGAGAACTGTTAACAATGAAAAGACCATTAATGGCTGCTATTTGGTGGTAGATAACACAATCTCAGGTTTTTGAGTGTGTACCCTCAAAACCACCTGCACGCAAAACCTTTGTTTTTAAAATCAAGTAAACCCAGAATATAGACACAGCTTACTGGTATGAAATTACTGGTACTTGTAGAGCTGCAACCTCCTAACCATGCATGAACAGAAAGGCCACCACTGACCAGCAATATTTTGGGTGGTGGATCATTTTCATTAGAATGTGTGGTGCGCATAAAAATACATCTAGTCCATCGCCAAACGTCTCTTCTCTTAGTGAACTATGCTCTGCACAGCAGTCACAGGCTAGTGTAAAATATTTTTTATAGTTTATTCCCTCATGAGATGATCAGGTGACCATTCCAGTGAACAAGCAGTGTCTTCTGGTCTGGTTGGGCAACAAATGCAGGCAGTGAGGGATGGTGCATCGTCTGTCTTACTGGATAATGCGTTCTTGATTTTGTTGCCATCTAATGCAATTCCTGTATTGAACACTAGTCTTACTCAGATGCATATCCTGTTCTTGGTGAGAATCCTCATTTCTTTTAATTGCAAGGGACTAAAGTTTCTTTTTGTTAAATTTATATACAAGAAAAGTATTCCATCTTGAATTGTTATTGTTCAGAAATAAAAGGGAATGGTTTCACCCAGTTATTTAAGGTATGGTGAAGCTACAGTGTGGTGGAAATTTCACCTGTTCAATTCAGAAACAATTCAAAAGACCATCCTGACAAGTTGCTTAATAGTCATTTATTTTGAAAGATTTAACAAGCTCAGGTAGGGCTCCGACATTACCTTACCAAAATACCTTACCTCGGAACACTACCCTGAAATCAAGAATACATCGGGTAATAAACACAGGCATTTTAACAAAAAGATAACAAAATGATACCTTATTGGACATTAAACAAAGTTCTTCTTGGACGATTTAATAATGCTGAATAATAGGAAAGCTAGAGGACACAGTTTCTCCACTATAGTTCTATCTGGAATTCTGGCTTATCATTGACCTTCAAAAAGCTTAAAACAAAGACCTATCATCAAGTTTCAGAACATGACTCCTTGGTAATAATGAAAAGAGCACTCTAGGTCTGTTTGTTTACTCATTAAACTACAATTAAACTAGTTTTCATGTTGATTAGGGACTAATTAAATAAATTACACTTGAACATGAATGACACAAACTCGTACCAATTATCTGTTATATCCACTAGGGCAAACAAGCACTGAGAGTCCTTGATGACATCATACATGTTCTGTATCATCTGAATTGTGTCGAAAAGATCGTCCTTAACATAGCAAAGTGATCTAGTGATGCTTTTTGCTGGTTCTAATAATACTTATGTCCTCCAGACAAAGTCTGCTTGTACAACTACGAGTAATCATAAACAAACCAAGAAAAGATCCAGTTTTAGAGGTCATTATACATTATAAAATAGGTATATTAAAAGTCTTAAATCAGAAATAAAATAATTTCTACCACAACAGTCAGATAATTTAAAATAATACCTTTGTAGTCATTGTACAGATATACAAGGAAATTAGGATTGCTGCTCCAGAACAGCACAAATCTACACAAAAACTGAATAAGACAGACCAATTAAGTCAGTCAAACACAGACTTTGCACTTCAAAATTAGTATTGCACTGACAGAATAAAAAGAATTAATGAATATAAGAAATTGTACAGAGGTATTGCACCGAGAATAGGACATTTTGTTTACAATTTTAAACCTAATGTTTCCAGTAATTTATTTCTTTTCATTCCGAGATGCTCTTCTGAACCTTGTTTACTTATTACCTTGGTTGTAATGAGTGGTTATTTGAATTACTCTTGCCTCCTCTGAGAATAGGACATTTTGTTTACAGTTTTAAACCTAATGTTTCCAATAATTTCTTTCAGTGGCAAAGGTTTAAAATTTTATTCTAAAAAAAGACAAGAAAATCATTTACAGAAACGATTTGTCTCAATTGTTTAATTGGTTCTCTTAACTAGAAGGTTGCCCAAACATGTATATTAGAAAATACGGAGTCAGTGTATCCATATGTTTAAGAAAGTCTTGAACGCAAGGAATAAAGTGAACATTAATTTCTGTGCCTTGTCTCTTCATGGGTGAGAAAACGCAAATGTGTGTATTTACCACCATATTATCGAGCCTATAAACAGGAGCTAGTGCTGCATATGAGCAAATAAACCTCATTTCACTCGCTTTTGCTTCGTAATGAGGTGCTGCGAGGGGCCTGCCACTGCTGCAGTAATGCAGGTTTAAATATAGCCCAGGCCGTGTGTGATAATTAGAGATCATGGGCCTAGGCTGCACATTATAACAAGTGAAGTGCATTTTCCCAGCTTACAGTAGAAGGCGGTTACACGTTGTTCACAGCAAGAGATAAAACATGTACTGAGATTCTACTTCCCTGCCTGCAAGGAACCTTTAGTGCACTCTGTATTTCTGGACTTATTCACCGAGTCCTGATCGGCTATTGCTATTATACTGTATACACACTTTATTAGGTTCACCTTGTTAGTACCGGGTTTGATCTGCTTTGCCTTCAGAACTGCCTTAGTTCTGCATGGCACAGATTTTGGTCCAACTGGCAAGTGGTGTTTAAAAGATGCTTAATTGGTAGTAAGAAATATCTCCTACATCATTACATCACCACCACCAGCCTGAACCGGTGATACAAAGCAGGATTTATCCTAGCTTTTATGTTGTTTACATCAAATTCTGACCCTACCATCTGAAAGCTGCAGCAAAAATCAACACTTCAGACCAGGCAACGTTTTTCCAGTCTTCTTTCGTCTAAACGGGTTAATATTACAGCTTCAGTTACCTGTTCTTGGCTGACAGGAGTGGCAGGCGGTGTTGTCTTCAGCTGCTAGTCTTTTTCTATCTTTCTTTGAGAAAGTGTTTTCAAACATGTCAATAATTTTCTTACAGTTTCGTTGACAAACTGGAGATCATCTGCCCGTCTGTACTCCTCAAAGCCTTTTGTGGACACTGTTTTTAGTACCAAATCATGATTAGAAACACCTTTTGACATCACCTGCTTGAAATCATATCAGCATTTTTCTGAACATTTTGCAGGCCTGAAATGCAGGGATTTGTTTCTGAAGAAATGAAATGACCAGACAAAACATGAAATATCTTGGGTTCTTGCTGTCCACAACGAAATAAACCTCAAAGTGAATGTAGATATTGTTCTAATTTGCATTTTCCGTTCATTTTCCGATTTGTGTTGGTACATATGAACAAAGATTTTGGCAAAACGGCCATAAAGAATGGTCCATATACAGGTAGGAAAATCAAATAATGTATGATCATTACGTAATATAAGGAGACAACAAGTTTGTTTGACTTTTGACACAACTTTGAATGAGCAGAAAAGGAAACTGGTTGGGATGAGTCATCACTCAAGCACTAGCGTTAGCACCAAGGGACTTTATAAACACAGACAGACACATGGAATTAAAAACAGATAAGCTTTAAGCACACCTTCAATTTGTCCTGCTCCCATGGGTGCTCCCAATAAAGTTATCACAAGCAGGCCGTGCTTTATGGCATGTCGCATGAATTAAAGTGTCTGAAAAGAGGGTGGGGAAGGACCTGAGGATGTGCATCAATTATCATGCACTTGACTTTCAATCCTGAATGGCACACAACACAATAATTTGACTGCCATAATATTAACCCTTAGAAGTCTGTGATAAACTGTGATAAAGCCAATGCTTTCTGACAATGTTGCACAAAGTGACATTGTTCTAAGTGCCATGACTAACTTTGAAAGTCAGACTTTTTCTAGTGTTGAGTCTGATTTTTGTTGGGTGTTAATCTACTCATAAACAGTGGTACCTCAGTTCTCGACCACTTTCGAAATTTGTCGAATTCGGTTCTCGACACACTTGCTTAAACTTGTAGGAGTCAAGACAAGCGACTCGTTCCAGTCGAAACTCGATTCACGATTCAGTACATAGTGATTCAGATTCACAATAGCTCTTGCTCATTGAAGATCTCCATTGTTTATCGTGTTTTTCTATATTTTTACATCTACAGTACTGAGTTCTTAGTGAAAATGGGTCCCAATGAGTCCGAAAAAGATTAGTGATTACAGCCAACCAAAAGGTAAACAGGAACTGATTTCTCCGAAGCACCGACCAGACCAGGAGTGCTCCCACATTACACTATCACAAGACCGTCACTGAATGTACAGATAAATTAGAACATGTTGGTTTGGTTGTGCTCAAACAGATACCAGGCGTTTGCATGGTAACATGTTAAAGGTGTATATAAAAAAGAATACAAAGAACAGCCCAATGACCATTAAAAGGCCTGGATTCTATTCTAAGACAGGAAACATAGTAAATACTTAGTTGCTTGTGTTCTAGAACTCATTCTCGGACAGTTTGCAGCACAGATGACTACGAGGCTATACATATTTTAAGCACATTTGCTCACTGAAGGGTATGTGACCAACCAAAGTTCAAAACCCACCGATGCAGGCTTGTTGACACTGAAGGTAATGAGCTGCAAATAAACCCAGTGGAGGATTTATTTACCATGTAGCCAGAGCCCTGGCTGCTGCTTCTCACTAACGGCAGGGCATGTCAGTCAGTCGAGCAGCTTCTGACTGGCAGGTTGAATTGAATTTTTAAACAAGACTTCATGCAGTGTCAAGGTGAGTTCCTGGTGAGTATCCGTGAAGTTTATTTTTTGATCGGTGTACCTGGCTCAACTGCTTTTAACTCTAAAATAAAAAAGGTAGAGGAACAGTTACAGCTGTGGTATGGGAAGTTTTGTGCTGTCATTAAAATTTATGGGGAATGCACAACCTCAACTCAAAGCTGAGACGGAATGGAAGCTGGAAATCTGGTCAGTGGTATTTCATTTATTAATAAACATCCATTCCTGCATTTCAGCCCTGCAACACATTCCAAATAAAAAGTTGGCACGGTGAAGCATTTACCACTTTGTAATGTTGCTGTTCCTTCTCTCAACACTTAAGACATTTTGGTACCAAGGATACCTAGCAATGAAGTGTTTCAGGTGTTTTGTCCCATTCTACCTGCAAACGCATCCTAAGATGTGCAACAGTACGGGGTACGTTTCAAAATTCTCCACACATTCTCTTTTGGGGACAGGTCAGGACTGCATGCAGGGCCCTCTTCATGTTGTCGTAATGTGTGAAAGCAGCTTATGTTGCTCCAAAATCGAAAAACAACCCCATACCATGACAGAGTCTGGCTTTTGGACTTGCAGGTTGCCACTGTGTGATAGTCCATTCAAGATGCCTCCAAAGCCCAGAGAATCTGACATCGCTTCTGGGTGTGGTTGACATAAGGCTTCCTTTTTTGCACACTAAAGTTTTAAGTGGCATTTGTGAATGTAACTCTGTATTGTAGTGCTTGACAAAGATTTGCCAAAGTAAACCCTATGTGGTTCTATCAGCTGTTGATGAATGACAGTTCTTGATGCAGCACTGTCCGAGGGATCGGAGATCGTGGGACTTCAGCTTAGGCTTGTGCCCTTACCCTTTGCTGCACTGATATTCCTCCAGATTCCTTGAATCACTTAATGAAGTCATACGAAAAGGTCTATGAACAGCAGGTTATTCCTATCAATGGTTGAGTGTGTCCATAACCTATCCTCAAGATCACAGGACATGCCTTAGGACACCTGTCCATCACATGGCCAGCAGCGGTCACTTTAGTACCAGGGCACCTTTCTCAGACAAAGCCAATTGTGCCTTTATTTGCCACCTGACCTGGTCTCAAACTTCCAATCACAAGTGTAGGGAGAGAAATTTAAGATGTCATGTGACTTCCACGATGGTGCTCAGTTTATTATTACTATATATGTGAAGAGGCAGAGTAAGCAAATGCATATGAGACAGTACTCTTTCTTATTTCTCAAAATACCCAAAATAATCCAAAGCAACAGGAATACAGTTGAAGATGATGGAATTAAAATACCATAATATGTAATAGTGACAGGCTTCTTTTTCTTTTTGGGACCATAAGAGCTTCACTCTACACACCAATGCCTATTTTCAGAAATGGGCCTGCTATAAGTTATTATTATTATTTAAAACTATATCTGTCCTGTCCTGTCCAAGGGTGACTAGCTGAGCATTACAATAGAGACATCAGAAAGTAGATAAATGGAAACTGTCAGGTTTGGGCAGAGAGGGAGAGAGACGAACGCTCAGAAGCTATTCAAACAGTTTATTGAACTAACCAGATGAACAGAGCAGAGATAAGAACATCCACAGTGTAGTCGGGGCTGGCTGAGGTCAGCCACAGGCAGGCAGGCAAGAAGGGAATCTAGCCTTTAAGTTCACAGCAGAGAGCATATGATGGGTAGAGCAAGGTTTCCAGGCCAGATGTACTGTAGCATATCAGGAGTATGATAGAAATGCTCATTAACACAAAGGGAAACTGAACAAACCGGGAGTAAACATGGGGGGCAAATAAACAGGGGATATAAGGAACAGGTGTGAGGATTAATACCTAGGCAAATCAGAGTGGGAAATGGCGAAATTGAGTCCAAGGCACTGGACATGTGAGTGTGATGCGTGACAGAAATGGAAAATATCTTTTCAACTCAGTTTCCTTACGTACCTGCACTAAAGTGTTGTGGTGTTCAGCAGTGTTTATCAGACAAGTAATAAATTCACATTTTAATGGGTCCTGGCTATGGAAGGTCAGGATTAAAAGACGTTTTTTAGGAAATTAAAGACAACACAGCGGCAGCAAATTATAATAAATGTCACAGAGCTTTGTGTTGGGCAATGCGGTTTATGGTGATTAAAAGTAGATGAGGGACCCTGTAAAGAACCAATTTATAATGTTTTCCGACGGACAACACTATTTTAAACCAAGTTGACAGTGTGATGTATTGTCATCATATCTCTACACATACACGGGAGGTTGGGCGTGTCCCTTCGAAGTTTGTGAGGGGAGGTAAATGTGCCCCAAATAATTCCTGCTATAGAGCATCCTTTTTTTGGCAGTGTGTGTTTTCTCTTCTGGCTGTAGTTTGGTGAAATTAGTATTAATGTGTAATTTTTTAGGGAGGAGGAGTTTTGTTGTTTCTGTCTTGATGTCTGTCATTAGAATGGTAGTTGATGCTGATAATAAACCAAATAAACAAACCATCCACCATCTTTGGCAGTGCTTTGATCGGCCAATAGCGACAGGGAATAGACCGGTCAGTCAACCTTTCCTTCTAATGTGGCCCGATTTGGTCTGCATTATTAGACTAGTATTTCTCAAGCACTGAGAGATTCTTACAGTTGAGCTGAGTAGTTCATCGTTCAAGGCTTTGCTAAAGGGCCTAACCGTGGCAGCTTGGTGCAGCCAGGATTTCAACTACACTGTAATGAGGAGAGTTGAAAGGAACTCTTTAGTTATGGCGTTCCCTCTCGCTTACAGCACTGAACTGCATTGTGCTCTACACTGTATTGTACTGCAAAGCATCTAGCAGGAGCTCCGAGACTAACTGAATGGCAGGCTGCACTAGAACAAGATGCCTGAGGGAGCTTTGAGTTTCAGTGTTTGAGAGAAGTTTTTGTCCTTTTATCTTTAAGTGGCTGGCCTCCTGTATTTTCTTGATTAGTGAACCATGTGGGTGCTTATTCAAGATTGTTCAAGATGTTCCCTAATTTTCAGAATTTGGAATGTGTCAGGGTAACAGGACTGTGTGAAAACTTGGGGACATGAGTGTAGTATGTATTTTAAAGTAAAATGTTTTGGATTTCTTATGAAAAAAAATTTAAGGCATAGATGGGATATGCAACAAAGCAAAAAAAAAGATTTCTGAAGATTTTGAAGCATTATATTTCCTTGCAAAACTAATGTTAGAGACCAGGGACAGCTAACAAATGCTATTTTTTAGTGTTTTGGGTAGTTTTCAGTAATGTTTTATATACCTTTAATTTGCAACTGCATCACTCTACAGGACACTTAATAATAAAATGTTTTTTTACTATACATGTCTATACATGTAGTGTCCTGAGGATTGAAGTGGCTCTCATTTTCTAATGCTGGGGCAATTCATGCAGATCAAGGCAGGAAAAAACGCAGCAAAAACTTTACCTAACATTTGTCCAGTTGGTATAGATAAGAAGTGTACTTCATAAACTGGAATCTCATTGTATATGATTAGTAGTTACATACCATGTATGACCAGATACATGGTTACAATAAAGGCCAATTTACACAGTGCTTTCCGAAGTGGGAAGAAATGCTTTAATTGGCAATTTTGCATTTCTCAGAAATTACATTTGGTTAAAAGCACAACATGAGCATCACATATATTAATAGCTTCCCATATCGGCCAGGTGACTTGGATCCTAAGGGCTGTGTTTTGTTTGAGAAACAGTGCTACAGTTTACCAGAAGTTAACTCAGTTCATCTGGAGCTGAGGTTTTGTGGGAGAAACGTTTCATTACATCTAAGTGACTTTTTCAGCCTCAATGAACTGATTCAACTACTGGGATTTTCTTATGTGGATTATTGAGCACACATCAAGACAGTGCTACAGTTTTGTATGCACTACAGCTTGGACAAACCTGACTCTCTGGCTAAGGCTCTGGGCTAATAATTGGAAGGTTGTGAGTTTAAATCCTGGTTCTGCCAAGCAAGTGTCCTTGAGCAAACCCCTATCCCTCTACCGTAGAGGGCAAATGTACATTTGCATGTTAAATGCTATAAACATCAAGGTACACCACCTTTTTTTTCAATCAGTTCCACTTACCATATTGAAGTACATTGTAGTTCTACAGTTACAGACTGTAGTCTGTTCTTCTACATACTTTTAGTTCCCTTTACTCTCTTCTCTATTGGTCAGGACCACCACAGATGAGGTACTATTGGGTCGTGGATCATTCTCATCACTGCAATGACAGTGATGGACTGAAAATTGTCCAACAATGAAGTGTCCAGCCACCAGCATCCTAGAGGCAGTGTCTTGTGAGCACTGATGAGGGATTAGAATAGTGATGTTTAATTTATATAGCACCTTTCACAAAACCCAAGGACCCTTTACAATAAGTGTAACATAAATATAATTTGCACAACATGAGGCCCAAATTTCAAGACAAGCAGACACATCAAACAATAATAGAAGAGGAAAATAGAAACGTTTTTGAAGAGATTTAAATCCCAGGATAGTTGTAGCAGACCTAACAGACAACGAAAGAGAGTTCCTGAGGGTGCGAGCTGCCACAGCAAAGGATCTCCCACCCATGGAGGAAAGCCTGAATCTGGGAACAGGGAGAAGGTTAGAGTCAGTGGAACGCAGCAACCGGGTAAGAGTGTAATGATGGACTAAATTGCATTAAATGTCAGTAGTAAAATGTTGTACTGGATGCGTTTATGAACTGGGAGCATGATGAATAGAAGATGTATAAAACAACAACCGATGAGCAACTCTCTCTCTCTCTCTGACTTTGTCTAATGGTGCAATATGGTAGATGTGTCTAATAGAGTGCACTGTGAGTGAACATGGTGTTTAAAAGATCCAGCAGCACTGCTGTAACTGATCTACTCATAGGAGCACAACACATACTAACACAGCAATACTAGTCAGTGTCACTGCAGTGCTGAGAATGGTCCACCACCCAAATAGTATCTGATATTTAGTGGCCCTGTGGGGTTCCTGGCCATTAGAGAAGAGGGGACTAACATCGTATGTAGAGAAACAGATGGGCTACTGTCTGTAATTGTAGAACTGCTTCTATACAATGAGTGGAACAGATAAAATTGACAGTAAGTGTAGAAACAAGGAGGTGTAACTAATAAAGTGATCCGTGTTGAGAATTCAAAAATCAGTGTTATGCACACAGAATGGTCACACTTGAAAAATTCTTTTTTTCCACTGTCTTTTCCCCCCACAATTACCCTATCCCTCTAAAAGTGTATTGTATGCCAAGACTTGTCAAAAATTGTGATGCTCTCTGAAAACTTTCCAGCTTGATCTCCTCTATTACCCAGGAGACATGTGGCAGTCCAGGTCAGTGTCCCGCTGTGAATTTCTCTCTGTGATCTAAAACCCCAGCTGTGCCAGAAAGAAACTGTTCCAAAGCATTCCCCCGAGATGAAGGCGCTGTCACTCCAATCATCAAACGGCATCTTTATCCATCTTTTATCTGCGCACAGGAATTATGGGAGTGTGTCACTGCTTGATAACAATGCTGTTTGGAGGAGAGTGTAACTATTTTTCACTGTTTTAGCACTTGTTTACTAATTACACAGACACATGATAACGAAATCTAAATACATCATGGGGTTTGTTAGCTGTGACACATGGAGGGAAGGGTCACTGCAAATCGGTAGAATGTATGAGGTTTATCTTATTCATTGAGCGTCACATCAGTATCTATGGCTATTCGTGTCAGGAGCAAGGTTATATCGATTCTAGGCAAACACACTCACATTGGGTCAATTTAGATTTAAGCAATGTATGGCTTTTTGGGGAGGAATGTAGGAGAAACTGTAGTAACTGGAGAAAACCCATGCAGACAAGGGGAGAACATACAAACTCTATGCAGAAAGAGTCCGAGGTCAGAAGCAGACCGGGGATCTCTGGAGCTCACAGCACTAACTTTAGAAATGGTGAGATGTATAACCTCTGTATTTTAGTGAAGCGGCACAGAGCGAGCATGTCACAAGTCAACCAATATTCAACTCTTGTTTCAGATTTCAGGGATGTTATGGGGCAGCAGAGCCTCCCCCAGGTCCTAGTGCATCACATTGTGAATAGAGAGAGAGAAAAAATAAGAGAAACTTCTGACGATTTAAACTAATAATGCATGTTACATTTGGGTCTAATGACAGCAATTCAGTGTAGACACAGCTATGTATATATGTATACAGCTGGGGATTTTTTTTGCCCCAAGAAGAAGAGCCTTTACAGTCCTACTAATCCTTCCTGGTTGAAGCAAAAGGGCAATTCATCCAGTAAGTAAATTCTTTTTTAGAAGTTTTTCACCAAGTTCAGACAGATTGCCTTCCCCTGGCACCTGAGATGGACCATCTGTGCATTTAGTCACATGCTGAAATCTTTTTTAGACAGGAATGAGCGGGAGGCAGAGAGGAGAGGAATTAGTATTGACTGTTCCCTTCGAGCTAGTGTGAGCCTACAAGAGAGATTGATTTCTGTGAAGGCTTCAGATAGAAACGGGTAGCTCGGGGAAGCTACTGATTGCTCCCAAGACTGGGTCTAATGAAGTGCTATTGTACAAACCCTTTCATTATTCTGCTCTTACATAGCTCCATGAACAGCACTACAGAAAGAAAAGTATTTGTATGTTTTATGAGGGTTGAATTGAGTTGGGAATGGGTGACTTGGGGGGGGGGGGGGGGGGGGGGGGGGGGGATTAGCTACGTGGAAGAGTGGTGCTAAAGTTTGTGAACCCAACAAATTAAACCAAAATAATGCATTTGGTTGTTTAGTTATTGAGGAAAGGTATCCAAAATTACATGTGTGTGAGTTACAGAAGTATGTAAACCTAGGTGTAGAGGTCTCCAAAACAAACAATGATGCCCATGACATGAACCATGGATTATCCAGAAGGTTATTGGAAAAACATCTTGTTGACAAATGAGACCAAACTAGCTTTTTGGTTTAAATGAGAAGCCTTGTGTCTGGAGAAAGGAAAGCACTGCATTCCTGCATAAGAACATTATCACATCTGTGAAACATGATGTAGGTAGTATCATGGTTTTGGCCTGTTTTGCTGCATTTGGGCTAGGAAGGCTTGCCATCATTGCTGGAATAATTAGTTTTGAATTATACCTGTAAATGCTAATGCTTTTATACCAGAAAATGACATATCTGTCCATGAACTGAATTTCAAGAGAATGTGGAACATCCAGCAAGACAGTGATGCTTTCTATTGAAAATTGGTTAAAAAGGTCAAAAATGAATGTTTTGGGATTCCAAGTCAAAGTCCTTAGAATCCAATAGAGATCCAGTGGAAGCAGTTTGTGAGGAAAGCCACCAACATCCCAGAGCTGAAGCTGTTCAGTATACAGGAATGGGCTAAAATTCTTCCAAGCCAATGTGCAGGACTGATCAACAGTTACAGGAAATGTTTAGTTGCAGTTATTGCTGCACACCAGATACCGAAAGCAAAAGTTCACATACTTTTGCCACTCACTAATATGTAATATTGGATTTGATTTTCCTCAATAAATAAATGACCAAGTATAATATTTTTGTCTCATTTGTTTAACTGGGTTCTCTTTATCTACTTCTAGGACTTGTGTGCAAATCTGATGTTGTTTTAGGTCATATTTATGCAGAAATATAGAAAATTCTAAACATTCAAGCACCACTGTAACTAGTACTTATGAGAAAATCTGATGATGTTTTAGATCATATTATCCGTAAATATAGAACATTTGAAAGGGTTCACAAATGTTAATTACTCCAAACAGGTATAACTTACATATGCAGCAAACATTTTTCAACATCTATTAGCTAGTCTAATTTCCCCTAGGTGTGAGTGAGCAAAGGTGTGAGGCTATGTGTCTGGTACTCTGTCAAGGGTGCATTCTTCTCTTCCAGGGAACAGGCTCTAGGCCCTCAGTAACCCTCACCAGGATAAAGCTGCTACTGAACATGAATAAATGATTAAACTGCAAAGTACTTACCACATGAATATGAGGGTAGTAAATCACTGGAAGGACGTCTATGGATTATTCTACAGAATTGTTTTAAAGGCAATAGTTCAGTGGTGACCATTTTATCTCATTTTGAGTATAACACAGCTTTGTACAGCTGTAAAACTTGTATTGTTTTGCTGAAAATGTTGTTCATTGCCATAAATGGTGTCCAGTAGTGAAAATAATCATTTCTTTACATCGTTAGTTTTTCACACTGAAGCAAGTGTCCCAAATTCTGAAAATCAAAGAGTGATATGTAACGACTCACCATGATTTGGATAAAATAAAACTTAATCTTTGGTCTAAAACGCTTCATATTTCAGTGGAGACATAAATGTTGGGCAGCTTTTTCTTGATTTCTTTTCAAATAAAATAATCAAATCAAATAAAATAAATAAAATATATATATATATATTTTTTTTTTTAAATAAAATTTATCTTCAGTTTAAAATAAGGAACATATCATTTTTAAAAATGAAACAAATGTAAGCATTATTTTCACAAATTTGGGGATTATGGTTTGTGACGGCATCCTTCTAATAGAAACACCTAATCGATTTTGTATTTAAAGTATTTAGCTTGCTGTATTACTCTTGTAGTTGATGCTTTGAGTTTAATAGATCACAATCCTTGTAAATATCTGTATATATTTTTATGCTGTATATATATTTTTTACTATAAGACAGTTTGATAATACAAATATGAAAACATATGAGTCAGGTAAGTTTCTACATGTGGAAATGGGTACACAGTCTTTACAATCTGATAATCTACAACATTTCCGCTGCACTTTTTCCATTTCGGGCATGATTACGTTATATATTGATGCTCTCAAATACTTATCCTTCTGTATAGGTCGTACTGTCCTCAGAGTCTGCCTGTGTCCCTGCTAAATAAATTAGATAGGCTCATAAATTTGAGTTCTCCTTCATAGACTTTTAATTCACATTAATTTGCTGAGGTCTGTGAAAGACATGGAACCACACCATGAAAAATCTGGCAAAACATGGATTCTTCCATGTTTCACCCCAAGGACTTCAGATGTGGTGTTCTTTATACCGGTTTACCATTTTTACTAATGTGAATTGTCACCATAAGTTTATGTGCGGCTGCACGTCTATGGTAATCCAATTTATTAACTTGTTTAAGAACAGTTGTTGTGCTTATCTTGCTTCCAGAGGCAGTGTTGTAAGCAAAGATAGATGTTTACACATTTCAGCACTTACCGGTATCATTTAGTGTGCCGGTACCATTAGCTAGTGGCAGAATACTGCCAGCCAACTACTAATGCTGTCTTGGATTGCTGATCACGTGTGGCTTTGGCACTGAGGGGATTTGAACTCTTCTCCACATGATGGGGAGAAAAAATGAATGACTGTTTCCTTTCGGTTTTCTTTCGGTTGGCTCTTTTAACTAACCTTTTTAGGACTCATGGAGCCTTATTTGCACACAGAATACAGTGCTGTAGATGTAAAAATAAAGAAAAACATGATAACCACATTGGAGATCTTCACAGAGCAGTGGCCATTGTGAATCAATGTGTACTGAATCGTGAATCGAGAGTCACGCAGCTCGATTCATACAAGTTTAAGCGAGTTTGCCGAGTACAGAGCAAACGACAAGAACCGAGACTCATTTTTCTAGTAAAAAAATGTGTCAAGAACTGATTTCGATGGGTTCCAAGGTGGTGAAGGACCAAAGTAACACTGTAGATATTATTCTATCATCCAACTAACTATGCACCTTTTGGATTTATTGCCACAAATGGCTTTTGAAATTATGTTACAGACTAGATTATCTAATGGGTCTAATATCTCATGTCCGTGGTACAGGGATTACAGTCAGGTCATTTTGCCTCAAGATTCACAAGATAAAATGGAAATGGTTTTGTGCATGTTGGAGGCAATAATGAAAATACCATAAAATAATCAGTGCTCAATGCAGTGGGGATGGATTTTAATGACTGGGGACTGTGCATACAGTGGAGGAGAGCCCATGTTCTTTTATGAGTGCTGGCTCTGCTGGTTGGTATTCATATTAAAATTTGATGGTGAGAGAGACTCGGCTATAACACATTTGCATGATCGTTTTAAGCATTTGTTTGAAAGGCAACAGCTCGTATTATTCGCCTTGTAAGTGACTGTCCACACTGCTCATGCACCACAT
This sequence comes from Ancistrus triradiatus, assembly GCA_025084515.1. Lineage (NCBI taxonomy): Eukaryota > Metazoa > Chordata > Actinopteri > Siluriformes > Loricariidae > Ancistrus > Ancistrus triradiatus. Next base: position 90,346 of record JAJAGP010002299.1, on the reverse strand, counting down.
GGGGAAAAAGGGGAAATGTACAGTTCTAAGATCATGAAAGACTGCTTTATTAATACTGTGGGGAAGGATTCATATAGCAGCAGGATAATGACACAACACACTCAAAGCTCTGCAACAAATACTCAAAGACCAAAAAAGACCAGTGAGTGCTGACTGTCATGGACTTTCCTCTATGGTCACCTGACCTAAAGCCTATCGAGCATTTATTCAAGTGATTAACTACATTACAAACAATACATTTTAACTTCACACTCGCTTGCCAGCAGGATCATAAGTCAGAAAGCTGCATTGCATTTTGAATCTTTTGTGAACTAAAAAAAAAAGACTTCTTCAGGGAACAAGTTGAAATCCAGCATTTCTGTACGCGCTCATGCACAAAGCTTAAAAGGCAATTTAAAAAATGTGACATTCATTTGCCGTGTGCAAAAAGCTTGAACACTGCTTAAGCCTTTCCTTCAGTTTTTGTGTACAAGGTCTCAGATGTACAATTTGCAGAAATATATTATATATACTTATTTTGCATGCAGAGGTTTGTTGATCATACAGTACTTCGTTTTCCACACCTGCTTAATCTAATTCAGGGTCAAGGTCCACACAGGACTCCAGAAGCACAGGTCAGAGGAGCCAACTCTGGAGAGGGCACCAGTCTTTCAACCCCTCACACTACGTACTATAGATTATTAATGATACACCTACACATAACCCGATTCCTTACCTTAACCTTTGTTTACCAAAAGGACACCTTTTGAATCTTTTGACTTTTCAAGAAAAGGTGCAGTTTTTAATAGCTTACATTTATAAGATCCTTTCACAAAACAACATAAGAACATGAGAACCCTGGCAGCTGAATTCTGTAGCCGTTGGAGAAGGAGGAGATACTTGGCAGGTAAACCATACAAAAATGAATTATAATAGTCCATACAATACAAAACATTTTCCTTTAGACTTTCGCTGTCCCATAAATGATGGCATGCTGCCTTGGCCCAGATCCAGCAAAACAGATCTAAACCATGATGCTGCCCCCACCATGTTTCACAGATGGGGATACAGTTCTTAAGTTGGAATGCATCGTTTTTTTTTCCAAACATAACACTTGAATTTAAACAAAAAAAGTTCTATTTTATTGTCATTTGTCCACAAATCTTCTATCTCCTATCACCTTCGGGACTGTGGTGGCCTAGCGGTTAAGGTACTGGACTATGGACCAAAAGGTCCAGGGTTCAAATCCAACCTCTGCCAAGCTGCCACTGTTGGGTCCTTGAGCAAGGCCCTTAACCCACAATTGCTTGGATTGTAAGACTCTACCAATTGTAAGAAGCTCTGGATAAGGGCATCTGCTAAATGCTGTACATGTAAATGTAACCTTCTGGCTTGTCGATGAGCGCCGTGACAGGCAGCAGTGATCTTTTTGGAGGGCAAAGGCTTTCTCCTTTCTCCATACACAACATAGTTGTTGATTGCGGTCTCAATGTGACAGAAGCCTTTAGTTGCCTTGAAGTTACCCTGGGTTCTATTGTAACCTAATGGACTATTACATGGCCTGCTCTTATAGTAAACCACACCTGGTGATTAGTATTGGTCTTGAATTTCCTCCATTTGTACACATCTGTCTGGCTGTGCATTTGTTTAGTCCAAACGCTTCAGAGATGGCTTAGTGGCATTTTAGAACCTGATGTGCATCAACAACTCTTCAGTGTATCAACAAGATCTTCAGAAATCTCCTTTGTCCCTGCAATGATAAATTTGTTGGGAATGATGGGAATTTAGTGGATTCCTGTTCTTTAAATTCAATAGGGTGCATGTTTGTTATACTTTTAGGACTTGTGAAAATCTGACAGTGTTTTAGGTCATTTATACAGAAATGTAGAAAGGACTAAAGGAAGAGTCAAAACTTTCAAACACTGCTGTGACTAAACATTGACGTAAACCCAGGCGGTCATAATGTTTTGGTTTATCAGTGTAAACATTGCTAGGTAGTTTTTTCCTGTAAAATAAAGTCTTACTGAAATATCTTTCTGTACCTTTAGTGCAAAACAATTAACCTTGTGGACTGTGTAGTTAAATGCAAACAGAATGGGTACATCCTCTGAATGTGTACTTCCTCTGAATAAGACTAACGATTCAACAATAGACCTATGCGAGTCAGCCTGAATGAAATAGATAACACCTTAATTTAATTTCTATTCTTCTACTGAGGATTCTTCTAATGGAAAGAAAACGCTTTTTGTCTCTGCTGTCAGAGGGGGAAAAGCCTAATAAAGGGAGCGCCGGTTCCGCAGATTGGACGGTGAATGTGTATTATTTAACTCCAGACATTCATTGAATTTGAAGTGGCATGTCCGTACTGTCTTACTGAGATAGGAACGCGCAATATAAAAGTGAATATTTGTATTATTGTGATGCACAACAGCCACATAGAGGCACCTCAGGGCTGCAGACATTTGTGGTAGAAAGGGAATTTTTTTTAAGAAGACCCTGAAGTGTGCAGCAGTTCCTCTTTGTCTTCTGAGACACGTTGATCTAGTGCAGTACCTGGTCCAGACAGACCAGAGGGCAACATTAAGCTGCTATCGCACTTGATAGCTGTCACACATATCCTGCAGTTGTTTTGAGACTCGGTTGAGCACATCTTTAGAAATGAATACCATTTATCTGCAAATTGGACGTATCTTGAGGAGAACCGGTTCATTGGAAAAGACAATTACTCTTGGAACAGCAGTGAGACGGTCGAACACAATCAAATAAATCATAAACGAGCTATTAAGAAGTTGAAAACACCCAAAGAAAAGTCGGAAAAATCTGGAGAAACGCCATGTGGTTGCAATGAACGTGACAATGGAACAGAAATGGACAGTTTTTATTTGTTTTGTTACACGTCTTACCAGCATCTGTGGCTATATTCATAAGGTTATATCAACACGCTAGTCAGGGGGCAATTTCGAGTCACCTAATGCATGTCTTTGGAATGCGGGAGGAAACTGGAATAAACCCATGTGGACACGGGGAGGACATGCAAACTCCACGCAGCCAGAATCCAGGGTCTGGATTGAACAGGGGATCCCTGGGCTGTGAGGTGATGAACAAAAGTGCTCTACTACATCAGTGAAGTTCTCATGTCCGAAAGGTAAAGACAGTGGTGCTTAGACAAAAGTTTAAGGGACGCTTCTTGTAATGTCACCCTCTGTATTTGGTGTGGGACTGTGGTAGCCTAGCGGGTAAGGTACTGGACTATGGACCAGAAGGTCCAGGGTTCAAATCCCACCCCTGCCAAGCTGCCACTGTTGGGTCCTTGAGCAAGGCCCTTAACCCACAATAGCTTGGATTGTAAGGTTGTAACAATTGTAAGTCGCTCTGGATAAGGGCGTCTGCTAAATGCTGTAAATGTAAATGTTTGTTTACATGTCTTTGGTCCATGCTGCATTCATATATCAATAGAACTCCATAAGAGCTTTGTTTAATTGAACCAATTAGGAACCAAGTAGAATAACCCTCTAAGAGGAGTTGTGTTTCATGTAAAAAATAAAAGCAGATTAGTCTCAAAGAATAACTGGTCAACAACCTGAAAGTAAAGTAAGCTTGCTGTTGAAATTGAGTTTGTTTATCATTGTATCCTGATGAACAGTGTGCACCAGCTGGAGCTCCAGACTTCCAAGAACTCTTGCAGTAACAATAAGCTTTTGCAGTCTAATAAACATAATGTTTTACTCTCTCAAGGCTCTTATTTATAATATACTACACTGAACAGTTTTATCCTGCTTGATTTCCATTTTATTTGGCTATGAAAGTAAAAACATAATCCATCCGATTTCACTCGGAGGAGATTTGAGCTTGGTCCCCCTCAGACTTTCGCTTATGGAGTTTCCCCTAGTCACTATAACATCTGGCTGCTCATTTGATATGCCAGCTTTCTGTAAATCTGCTTTGCTACAATATCTGGTGCTCAAAGCACTAAATAAATGACTGTATTATGTATTATTTGCATCATGCATATGCAAAAATTCTCTTTAGGTCCTACACTTTACAAAAACAAGCCAAACCCCAGAGCATAATCAGGACAGCAGAGGGGATGTTCAGGTATAATTTTTCAACCTTTCAGAACTTTTACTACAGCGGGATTAGGAAGCGTGAGGACATGGCTATTGCTGACACCGTTCACCTGGGACACCACCTTTCTCAGCCCGTAGCAGAACATTCAGAGATATCAAAATGAGAACAACCAGGCAGAGGAAGAGTTCCCCCCCAGAGGTGTGACTCTCTTTAGCCACAAAGGACACTTAGACATTTGTCCTGAAACCCAGTTAATGCTCCACTCCATCATTTAGGACCACTTTGTACAAAATGTATGTTAATACTGTTTCACTGTACTCATTTATACCTATTGCATATATTTATTAGCAACGCGCATATATGAATAATGAATATAATAATTAAAGACGTTATCTAATTATGTTCTTAGTGATAGTTTAAATACTTGGGTGGAGCTGCTTTGGAGGAACATCTTAGTGTGTGAAGAAAGCAGTATGGCCAGTCAGCTATGACAGCATGCTAGAGATTTATAACATTTATTTAAATAAAAGAACCAGTAAGGTATCAACAGCTACACAATTATTGGTTACTTTGGTGGGACTGTGGTAGCCTAGCGGTTAAGGTACTGAACTCTGAACCAGAAGGTCCAGGGTTCAAATCCCAACTCGGCCAAGCTGCCACTGTTGGGTCCTTGAGCAAGCCCCTTAACCCACAATTGCTTGGATTGTAAGACTGTACCAATTGTAAGTCACTCTGGATAAGGGTGTCTGCTAAATGCTGTAAATGTAATGTAAATGGTTACTTCATGCATTTAATTCTGATTGTCCCATTTTATTCAAATAAGTAGGCAGTACTAATTAAACTTTGTAAATGGTGTGGACTGTGGTAGCCTAGCGGTTAAGGTACTGTACTATAGACCAAAAGGTCCAGGGTTCAAATCCCACTTCTGCCAAGCTGCCACTGTTGGGTTCTTGAGCAAGGCCCTTAACCCACAAAAAAGGGCATCAATTGTAAGTCGCTTTGGATAAGGGCATCTGCTAAATGCTGTAAATGTAAATTAAGGTCACACATGAATGTCCCGGTAATTAAAATTCCAAGCCTGCCTAATTATATTATTATTAGTTCTTAACTGTTTATATACGCTTATCATTTAACAAGTCACTGCCAACCACTGATACATGTGAGCAGTCAGATGTGTTCGAAACCAGGTTAAGTAAAGGGCAAGCATGGAAGACCTTAAAGCAGAGCTATTACTGGCCCACTGGCAGGATCTGGCCCATGAGTACATTTTGCTGGCCCTTTGATTGACTCTTACAAGCTAATTAAATGGGGAAAATGTAGATTTTGGTCTTGCACTGGACGAGAGAGTTACATCAGGGTGAAGCTGTGCATTTAATGGATATTAGCCAATTATGGAGGTAGAGTTGCATCACAAAGTGGAGATCCACACAGACTACAAAGGGCGGAGGCTATGCCTTTCGCCCGTCCATGAATTATTCAGATGGTACCCCTCATCTGGCATCATTTTTGTTAATCATTATGTCTAGAAAGTCTTTTAAAACCATCAAGATCGTCCCAGACAAAAATCAATAATGCTAAATGATAAAAAGATTTCTATTAATCAAGATTCATGCACATCAAATACTGTTTTTATTTGCAGTAAATTGTCCCTCATTTTTCTTCAGTACCTGACCGTGATGTTCACCTTTCCCATCAAAAGCTTTTGTCTAGGCCATCTGCCAAGCCCTACTGGCAGCCTCTCGAGCTAGGATTCCAATTGGTGTAGTAGAATTTATCTTTGATATAATTTTTTTTTTTTATATATTTTGAAAAGTATGAAGATCATTAGATCCTGGATCTTTCCTTGGTTTGTTAATAATTATTCATAGCTGTACAAGCAGACTTTGTCTGGAGGACATAAGTGTTATTTGAACCAGCAAAAAGCATTATTAAATCACATTGGGATGTTAAGGACGGACTTTCCAATGTTATTCAGTGCTGCACTGATGATACAGACTTGGATGATGTCATCAAGGACTCTCTGTACTTGTTCGTCATAGTGGATATAACACTGGGTGATTTTGGATTTTGTTTCATTGTCATGTTCAAGTGTAATTTAGCCTATTCAACATGAAAACTAGTTTAATTGTAGTTGTAGTTTAATCAGTAAACAAATTGACCTAGAGTGATCTTTTCAGTATTACGATTGGATCCTGTTTTGAAACTTGGAGAAAAGCCTTTGTTTTAAGCTTTCTGAAGGTCAATGATAAGCCAGAGAAAACTATAGTGGAGCAAGTGTGTCCTCTAGCATTTCTAGTACGTAGCATCCAGACAATAAATTGTCCAATAAGAACATTGTTTAATGATACCCTGTCCAATAAGGTGTCATGTTTTCCTCAATGTGTTTATAAGGTGACGCATGCTTGAGTGTCAGTACAACCCTGTGCACCAATTAGGAGCAGCAGCCCTCACCACAGTCCTGTGTGTGTACAGTGGTGCTTGAAAGTTTTTGAACTTTGTATTTCTTCATAAATACAACCTGAAACATAATCAGATTTTCTTAAGTCTTAATGGTAGATAATGAGAAATCAAACATATAACACAAGAATAACGTATATTTATTTATTGAGGAAAATGGTTCAGTATTACATGAGTGGCAAATTCATGCAAAGCTCTAGGATTAGCAGTTCATTTGAAGGTCATATTAGAGTTAGGTGTGTGTGTCTGTCAAAGTCTTATCTTCACAATTCATGTGTGTGGAAGTGTATCATGGAACAAACAAAGAAGATCTCTGACCCCAAAAATGAGTGGTTGAAGCTCAATGGGCTGAAAAAGATTACTCCACCACTTAAGTTTGGACTCCACCTTTCAACAGTAAGACAGATTGTATACAAATAGGGGAAATTCAAGACCATTAGTACTCTCCCAGGAACCCAGGGTAACTTCTATGCAACTAAAGGCGTTTGTGACATTGTCAGAATGTTAATATTCATGAGTTTTCCATCAGGAGATCACTGAACAACAATGATGCCCATGGCAGGGTTGCGAGGAAAAAGCCTTTGCTCTCCAAAATTAACACTGATGGCTGACTGAAGTTTGGTAAATATCACGTGAACAAACCAGAAGGCTACTGGAGAAACATTTTGTAGATATATGGAATAAAAACAAACTTTATATACAACTTTATGAATATACTTTATATTAAAAAGGGAAAGAAAATGCTGCATTCCAACATAAAAACCATGTCCCGTCTTTGAAACATGGTGGTGGTAGTATCACGGTTTGGGCCTGTTTTGCTGCATCTGGGCCATGCACTGAAGCTCAAGAGAAGGTGGCTCATGCAGCAAGTCAGTGATGCGAAGCACACACATTTTCTACCAAAGAATGGTTAAACAAGTATGGAGTTAATGTTTTGGAATTGTCTTGACCTAAATTTGGAAATGTTGTGGAAAGGACTTGAAGTGAGCAGTTCATGTGAGGAAAACCACCAATAATCCAGAGTTCTGTATGGAGGAATGGGTTAAAATTGCTCCAGGCTGAACTTAACAGTTAGCAGAATCATTTATTTGCAGTTACTGCTGAACAATTTTCCTCAATAAATAAATAAACGTGCATAAGGTTTTGTCTCATTTGTTTAACTGGGTTCCCTTTGTCTATTTGTAGGACCTTTCTGAAAATATGATGATGTTTTAGGTCAAATTTATTCTTAAACCTAGAAATTTCACCTTACCACTGCATGCATCATCATGCCGAATTACCAGGTGAACTCACCTTTATACAAGGAGGCATGGTCCTATGTTGATGTACTGTATTTGTTTTTTTGTCTCAGAAAGATGTGGAAAGTACCTTGGCAGAACTTCAGTAGCTAAGAAATCAGACAGCAGTTGGAAGCTGAAGCCTGTCAAATAAATGTGCGTTTGCAGCATATGCCTGTCAGTGCCATGTGTGCCAAGATCTGTGGGAAATGCTAATGGGTATCATTCATGGCATCAGGATGAGAGGAAAGCTACAGTATCCAGACTTCAGTTTTAGAACATAGCATGTGAAGCTAAATAAATACAATGAAGATAGATGTGGCTCAGTGGATCCTGTGTCAATACTGAATCACTTTCTGTACCTTCGCCCTTCTTCAGATGTCGTGACTCTGATGTCGTGTCTTTAAACAAGGTGTTAACATGGTCTTAACAATTTTAGAGTAATATTTTTCTTATATAGCTGCATATTCACATTACTTATGTACCTTCAAACTATGTGATTTCAAATAGGTGATGTCATCTGGGGTTTGTAACCATGATTTGGTACAAGTGCGATATCCATGAAAGGTTGAGTCTTTGAGGAGCAAAGATGGGCAGAGGATCCTCAGTTTGTCAACAAATGCATGGGAAAATTATTGAAATGTTTAAAATCAATGTTCCTCAAAAAGACTGGAAGGGATTTGCATATATTTCTCCCTCTACAGTCCATAATCATTAAACGATTCAAGGAATCTGGAGAAATTTCAGTACATAAAGGGCAATGGTACAAGCCTAACCTGAACACGTGATTTCCGATCCCTCAGACGGCACTGCATCAAGAACCATCATTCATCAGTAGCTGATAGAACCACCCTTAGTCTGTAAAAGAGGAAGAGAAACAAGATTAAAAAAGAGTAAGTTTTCACGTATAGTTCTTTTTAAATGAACTTTGCTCAGTTCTTGTACGTTGGATCTTTTAAAGTGAACCTGAAAGCGATCCAGCTGCAATTGATCTCTGTTCTTTTCCCGTGCACACTGTAAGCAAACTTTAAAGAGGGCCCTGTTGTCTATCTGGTCCTCTTTGGCACTCCTGTGATCTCAGATCACTTCTTGTTCAAACCAAGACTCGTTTAGAACTAAGCCTCAAGCTGTGTAGCGTTGAATCATGGGTAGTGTATTCATCTTTTCATGCTGCAGTTGTTCGGCTCTGCTACATTTTTATGATGCAAATGAGAAGAGAGAACAAAGCTGATGTGAAATACCAAAAGTTTTGAATAAAATAAAGAAGAGACGACCTGGAAGTGGAATGAATACTCATCATACTCCTATGCATATCATAACGTTACATGAAAAAGGAAGATTTTATGAAGATATTTCATATAGAAATCATATATATAAAAAAAGGGCACAGTTTTATCAGTATAGAAAATATTAGATTACAACTTATTTATTTTATTAACAAAACTACTTGCTTCTAACAAGGCTGAAAAGCAGTGGTAGTAAGTAGTAAGGAAAGAGTAACTCTGCTATGAATGCTGTAGAGCCCCAGCGAAATGTTGCTGTGCCCCCTAAAAATCATAGCAGTAAAGTCAGTTTTCATCTTGGATTGCTGAGCAGAACTACAGGCACTACATTTCCCATAATGCTCCAGCATCTTTCCAATAGCTTGACCATCAGACGCTTTCAGTCAGAGCCAGTGTCTTTCTTTTTCCTGCTTAGATTAATGGGTGACCGATGATACATTTGTTAAACTTGTATGAGTGTGACTCGTTTCAGCTGAAACTCGAAACACGATTCTTGATTCACGATTCAGTGCACAGTGATTCCGATTCATAATAGCCCTTGCTAAGTGAAGCTGTCTGCTGTGTTTGTGTTGCTTCTTTATTTTTACATCTGCAGTACTGAATTCTTAGTGAATATAAGTCGGTACTTTATAAGCGCCGACTGAAAGGAAAACCGAATCCTCCAGAACACAGGCTGCAGTTAGCTTAGCGGCTATACTAGCACCGCGAGTTCACCAACAGAGTAAGTGCTTTGCTTTTACTTTTCACTTTCAATCCATTAATCACTAAATTACATGAGATTTTTCAACACTTTATTATAAAATAAGCTATGTGTTTGATTTTGGCCAAGCCAATTGTAGTTTAATGTTAATGTTTGATAGGCTCCACTATGATACAGTATAGGCTATATTAAACTCCTGGATTCATGATGCATTTAACTTATGATGGATTTGTCAGAACATATCCCCATCGAAAAACAGGGAGCACCTGTACAATACAACATTAATGCATATAATTGCTCTGCAATTGGGTCCATCCCTTGACAACTGCATAATATCTGACACATTGTCCAGTTTCTTAGAGCCAAGGTACCATAACTGGGTTCGATATTATGGCAGCTACGTATAGTATACACACGACAACCAAAACAATGAAAATGACTTTGAAGGGTAATTCTTTCTGAAGTAGGTTCAACTAATGCATACACAAAATAAGTACAGTGTGTATGCCACCTGATCTAAAGTACCAGAGGAGCAGGATAGTGTTAAGTCTATTGCAGAGATGGGAAATGCTAGACAAGACAGAGAGAGGCTTCAGGCTGGGAAAGCAGTACCACATACAGACTTAATTTAAGAGTCCTCAACTTCATTAAGATGACCCTTGTTCACCATGGCAACTGTATAGACAGTTCAATCAACAAAACGACAACAAAAAAGAAGTACCTCAATGCTAGACTGCTTAAAAACACAAACAGTGTAGGAAAGCTACTAATCAGAAAACAGTACTAGGGGTCCATTGCCTATTTTGAGAACATGGTGTGCAGGAGTAAGTGTGAGCTGGACTGAATGCCAGTCTATTGCAGGGCTGGTATTAGTTGTATGTAATTACATGATCAGAGTTGACTGTTGTCACAAGCTTATTTTTTATTCTTTTTTTAACTATACACCCACCTATCACTTTATTCCAGTTTCTATACTCATTGTCTATTTTATCAGTTCCACTTACCATATAGAAGAACTTTGTAGTTCAATTACAGCCTGTAGTCCATGTGTTGCTCTACATACTTTGTTCGTCCCCTTTACTTTGTTTTCTAATGGTCAGGACCACCACAGATCAGGAAAATGTCCAGCCACCAGCATCCTGTAGGATGGTCCTTTTTGTCTTTGGTATTGAAGGTCCAGGGTTCAAATCCCAACTCTGCCAAGCTGCCACTGTTGGGTCCATGAGCAAGGCCCTTAACCCACAATTGCTTGGATTGTAAGATTGTATCAATTGTAAGTCGCTCTGGATAAGGGCGTCTGCTAAATGCTGTAAATGTAATGTATATTGTCTGCAGTGAAATAAAAGTTCAAGTATATATAAGACACACCGCAGGGGTTTTTTTTTTGTTTTGTTTTGCGTTTTCATATCGTTCGTTTTTCTGATTTGGGGTTGTTATGTAAATATTAATATAAGTCTGAGATGTTTCCATATCTGACTTATTAAAAACAGCCACTCATCTTAATATCCAAAAACCTGATTAAAAAAACCATCAGATAAATAAATAAAGACTGAAGAAAATCAATAAACCTAATATCATGCTGGTTCTTAGAGTATTAAGCATGCAGTTTTAATAGATCTGATAGCATCAGCAAGCATGAACCAACAGTGTGAATGATTCATATGATTTAACTTATACTGGCATTTTTAGAGAGCCTATAGAAATCAGAGTACATTGTCCAAATCCTTAGCTCTTGCCACACGACAACCTGAAAATGAAAATTAAAGCAAACTTTTCCAGCAGTACATACAAATCATTTACACTCATCATCAGAGTGAAAACAAGATTAAAAAATTGTACTGTATAATTTACTAAAATTTAATTGGTTTAATACCTGGTTTGAATGACTGATCAAAAGCTTTAAATTAATCATTATGAACTTGTTCAGGTGCAACCAATCACCTTCTACCAACCACTGCAGGCTGACTGACCCTCACCTGATGTCATTTGTAGTATTAGAAATGAAACTGGCTCTTCCTTGAGGATTTCATTAATTAGTAGTCCAGGGTAAGTCAAGAATTCACTCTGGTTGGTAAGGTGCTTTTAAAAAAGATATTTTATTGGTTGGAGTTCCATTCAGTACATTATTAAGAAGGGGAACATGCATGTCACCACCAACACCTGGCCTAATTTGGGATATCTTTTTGAACTGGATAACTGACAGGAAAGATAAGAGGCCAGTGGCAAGTTTGAAAGACTTAGAAGTCTTTTTGGCCAAGATTTGTTGGTCTCCAGGACCTTGAAATGCTTTTTACAGAGCCACTCCTTTGTTGCCTGAGTGGTGTGTTTGGGATCATTGTCATGCTGGAAGACCCAGCCATGTTCCATCTGCAATGCTCTCACTGATGGAAGGAGGTTTTGGCTTAAAATCTCACGATGCAAGGCACTGTTCATTCTTCCCTTAACACGAATCAGTCGTCCTGTCCCCTTTGCAGAGAAACAGCCCCAAACGTGATGTTCCACCCACCGTGCTTCACAGTAGGTATGGTGTTCTTGGGATGCAACTCAGCATTCTTCTTCCATCTGACCACATGATATTCTCCCAATCTTCTTCTGGATCAATCCCAATGCTCTCTGGCAAACTTCAAGGGCCTGGACATGTAATGCTTAAGCAGGGGGACACGCCTGGCAATGCAGGAATCTGAGTCTTTCGGCGTAGTGGTCTGATGGTAGCCTTTGTTACTTTGCGTCCGGCTCTCGCAGGTTCATCATCAGTTTTTTTTAACGAGTGTTTCAGAGCTTATTAAGAAGTTGTTTACAGGTCTGTGAGAACCAGAAACTTGCGGTGTTGGGTGGGACCCAAAACTATTTTCCAACCCGATTCCAATTTTTACTCTTTTTAAAAATCATACAAATGAATTCCTACATTTTTTCTCATTTTGTCTTCTCATAGTTGAAGGTACCTACGATGAACATTACAGACCTCTCCCATCTTTTAAGTGGGACTTGCACAATCAGTGGTGAATAAATACTTTTTGGCCTACTGTAAAATGCATTAATCCTTCAGGCCCCCAGACAATCCACACTGTATAAGATATTATATGCATTAACGGAGTTGTATTGTTTAGGTGGCTCCCCGATTTACGAAGGATATATATTCAGACAAATCCATCATAAGTTAAAAAGTAATGCAAAGGACGTCATGTTAAAATACTCTGCATTAAACCTGTTCAAAATCATTAGCAAAAAGCTTATTTTATGATAGTGTTGAAAAACCTCATGTAATTTAGTGAGTCATGATTGAAAGGGAAAAAGTAAAACACTTACTCTGTTGATTAACTCTGGGGCGCTGTATAGGGGGGGGGGGTTTGGCCTTGGTAAGCTAACGAAACCTGTGTTCTGGAGCATTCAATTCCATTTCGTTTCGGTTTTAATCTTATTTACTAACATTTTTAGGATCCTGGAGATTGCAAAAGAGTGTTTATCCAACTTTTCTTTGTATAAAAAATGCACGGACAAAGTAGCACAAGATAGGAGAGTAGCTTAAAGTGACAGTAATGAACTGCTAAATGCTATTAAGCGAGAACATATTAACAAGGCACATTCATGCAAAATGTGCCGTTTTTTTTTTTTTTTTTTAATCATTAGGACATTTGTTTTTTATCTTAACTGACTTTACAATTAGAGGAAGATTTACAATCCAAGTAATCAGTTTCTTCTATATCTCCCGTGCTGCGTTCTGATCAGAATACATTACAATTCTTCCCCAGTCGTCATACTGAGGGCATTCTAGATTTTTATTACCATGCGGTGTCATTTAAAGTGCAAATATATTTATGTCAGGTGTTAATAAAACCGTCTCAGTAGGAACTTTGCATGTAAATATTGAACAAAAACTATACAAGGGCCTTCACAAGTCCGGTTAGAGTCTGAACAAAATAGGGCTTTGCATGTCTTTCTTACTTACTCACATTAATACGGGTATGACAGTGCCAAGATGCCATCAAAAATCACCCCCCGATCCCTCTCCATTTACAATTACATGAACCGGAAAGTTCACACTTAACATCATTCACACTGCAGTTACATGTCAGTCTGCAGTGGATAACCACATTTTCATGGTGCCAAAACATCAGCAGGATAACTTCCAACGCTGAAAGCGAGCTGTGAAACTGCTGCCTAATTAAAACTAATTTACTTCCATGCATCAGGGGCGGCTATATGCTGGTAAATCTACGCAAATTAATTTATAGATCCTGGAGATTAAGACTCAACCAAAATATCAAATAAATGAACGTGCATAAGTATCGCCCTCATGACATAAATAAAACACTTGAGTTGGTAGTTCATTAACATTACCTTTCAAGGGGAAATTTAAATGAAACTATTAACTGGGGACAAAAATTACTTTCCAGGATCTGTGAAAGAATTACGACGTGCTATTCTAAAAAGAGGATTTAATTTTCTGCCGACAGTTTAAGAGGCATTACCATATGGTTGTTTGGTCTAGACAACCAACTTGGCCAAGCCAAGGATTTGGGCATCAGATGATTGGAAGCCATTTTCAGTGCTTTGTATTCCTTATAAGTGTCACTGAACTGCATGCATCAGGCAGAAATGACATGTTAGCGGGTGCGAGAGTAGCTTAAATTTTTGTCTGTAGTACTACCACGAATTTCATCACTTCATATTGTTGACCTTCATATTGTTCATTGTGTCTTTGTGTTCTTGGCATTCCTCGACAATTGGTTAAGTGACTTTAGGCTTATTTTTCTCTAAACCACAAAAAAAAAATTGATAGTTGTGGGTTTCTGGATTTGGGGGCTCCCAAATGAGTGTGAGTGTGTGCCCTATGACAGATTGGCATCCTGTCGGTGGTTGTTTTTGTCTTGTGCCCTGAGTTGTCGGCTGGGCCCTGGCTTGCCTGTGACCCTGTCCAAGGATTAAGCAGATAAGAAAATGAATGAACGCTATTAATCCCTCATTCTTTCCTTTTAATACAATTTCTGTTGTAATACTTTGTAAATAAAGTGATGGCTTTGGGGCTCAGTTTCCCCTACTCAAAAAGTCAAATGTTCTTCCTTCACAAAAGTGGGATAGTCCAAAATGTACAGTTTTTTGTTGTTGTTGTTGTTTTTGTTAAAGGTTGGGGGTGGTCTCACTCAACCTTTTAAATATCTGATCCCACAATTGGTCCTGACCTATCCTTTAAAAATACTGCAGAAGGGCCCACTAGGTCGCCATTTTTTTGCATTCTTAATAACTTAAAACATTCTTAATACACTGTCCAAAACACCAACTCAAAACATTTAATACTATTATGACTACTTGCATACCGATTTTCAACCGTCTACATGCAGCCATTTGCCAGAAATCACATACCAAACACAGCTGTCCGCCATGTTTGTTTACATAAATAACCATACCTCCCCAACTATTTTGCCTTGTAAAATATACTTAGGATGTAAAATAACTTTTGATTTTATCATAGAAAATTCACTTACCGTCTAAACAACTCCAAGATACCGTTAAACATTTAGCGTGATTTATTCAGATAAACAGCAAAATAACACTGAATTGTGACTAATATTTGTTTGTTCTATTACAGAAGGCATAAAAACTTGCAAACACTTGATTTATGATGACAGGCTTTTTTTTATTCATATTTTTGGAGGTGATGACCTATTTCGAGACGAATGGTGATCAATACTAAAAAAGCTGTGTAACTCTTGAATACTTTATTGTATCTGTTCCAAATTTCGGATTTAGCTTTACAAATCCCTGGTGAACTATAAAATTTTCAGCATGGATAATGTTCACTCACCAGCATCCACACACATTATAAACCCAAAAATAAAAGGCGTTTTTTTGTTTTTTCTGTATTTAATCTTCCCAAATAGAACTTAAATGATGAAATTAAAAGCCTGAAGGTGAAGAAATATGGTGGCCTAAGTGTTTACTTCAATTTAAGCCCTGAATGATCATTGTGCTACATGTAAAACCTAAAATAACCAGTGTTTTCATGTAATAGTGCAAATCGCTTGAAAAGAGCTAGCATAAAATTTAGCAGCATAGGGTTAAAAACCTAAGAAAAAAGCAATTTTTACCAGAAAATTTGAATGAATTGAATACAATATTAGCTTAAAAGATTAGAAATATGGGTATTACTTAAATAAGCTTACTTAAACAGACCAGATAACAAAACAAGAACTCTGGTGCTCATTTGATAAGAACCAGGTGCTGGTTATGGTAGTTTCTGCGTGCCTGGGTTTGAATCTCGTGTGACTCTTGCAATCTAAATGCTGTGATGTCCTGTAGCCCTGTCTGGCTTAGACTCCAGATCATCACCACAACCCTGACCAGGAGAAGTGGGGTAAAACAGGATGGTTTGCTTTGTTTTATGCTTTTAGTTCCCAAATAAACGAAACCCATCATCATATGATGAGTATATCAGTGTAGTATTTAGGCTTTACTAAAAATGACAATGTTTAAATCAAACTACTTTTTCTGTATTTCTCACACAACAAATAATACAGAGTGTTTATTGGAACAGATAAGTCATTATACATAGCATGACACAGGATATCTAAGACTGAAGTGAGGCACCATTGTAAAGTTGCTAATTGGCTTGTTATGAGGTGTTCATGATGTACGTAGAAAAAACAAGAATGTGCAGATATTTTATAGATCTTCACCATCATGTGCCTTTAGCCAAAACATTAAAACCATGCACAGAGCGAATAAAAAATAACAGACCCTCCCTCAGGCCCAGCCAGTTGTCTGTATGTGCAAGTTTCAATTTCAATAGGGTAAAAAAATACGCGCCAAATGTTTAGATATAAACCAATTCTTTACTTTCTATATTTCAACTGTGTGATTCATTAGTTTTAGCCTTTTCATTTCAGTACAGGCTGGCTGTACTGGATATGCTATGAGTCCAAAAGCTTAACGTGACTTAATGTACGAAAAACAATGACCTAGGAACACCAAACTTCTCTCAATAAGTACTTGTGATAGACTCTCTCCTCCTGGAATGACAAACTTCAAATTCCATCCAATTCTAGGTTATAAAAATACAAAATGTAAGGCACTGTACTGGAAAGTGAAGGAATGTTTGAATACGCTGGGTCAAAACAGTGGTACCCAGACATTGACTGTGCCTCTGGCCTGGCTGGAGGCTCTACAGAAACAATTGGCTGTGTCTGAAGGAGGAGGGTTGCATGGGGATCATCTCACCACAGCAATAAAGGCACCTTTGGATTCTCTTGCTGTGTATCTGTCTCATGTTGTTGAACATTAGTAGTCTGTGGCCAAGAATTGCAAGGAGGCACTCGCTGGTCTTTGGCCCTCCTCCAATGGAAGTTGGTTTGGATGGGAATGCTGACAAGGGGAATTTGTCATATCCAAACTTGGGAGAAAAAGGGGGGCACTTCTGTAATCTGTGCAGCTCTAGGTCAAAGCAGATGGGTAAAAAGATTCCACTGATGTTTTTCACAGATAGGGTTGCATTTTATTTGATGAATAAAAGTCCATATCAGCTGTGTTGTTACCTCAGCCCTGCATCTCTGAATGTACCATGCATCGATTTATCTTTCAGAGAAAGACAATGTAGCATGACCCTCACCAGTACAAACAGATGGAAAGAGAAGTGACAATATTCAGGTGTGCCTAATTAGACAAACTACAAACCACAGTTAGAGCAATAACAAAATGATCAAAAGGTATGAGAAAAAAATAAATGATCCCTCAATTCCAAATCATTTCAATGTTCAGACATGGGTTGAATTGAATTGCATTTAAGGAACAACCTTTCTCTAAAGGTAGAAACTTTTTTGTGTGTGTGTGACTGGCATATTTGAGAGCAATTTCATGCATTGATCGAAGGAAGCAGATATGAAATGGGAAATGCTTCCTCTGGCTTGTGGTACCATATCGAAAGAAGACCTGAATACCATACAGAGCGAACCAAAACGAAAAGAATGGTTTTATACGCCATCGCAGGAGCCTTCATGGATGTGGGTGAGCTGAAAGATAGGTTTTAAAAAATGGAATTAGTAATTTTTTTCATGCATAGTTTTTTACAATAAAAACAGGCGTGTGTATATATTTACATTTACAGCATTTAGCAGATGCCCTTATCCAGTTTTACAATCCAAGCAGTTGTGGGTTAAGGGTCATGCTCAAGGACCCAACAGTGGTAGCTTGGCAGAGGTGGGATTTGAACCCTGGACCTTTTGATCCATAGTCCAGTACCTTAACCACTAGACTACCGCAGTCCCTTTCATCCCACTGACAGCTGTCTGCCTAATTGTAGCTGACCTTCATGTGTTTTGATAGCACTCTGTTTCCTTGGTCATCTCCCATCTTTAGAGTGTACACCACCAAGGTTGGTTAGCACCTTACGTTCTGTGCTGCCAATTAGGCCCCAGTCCTCCTGCAAACTTGAATTGGATTAAGCAGGTATGGAAAGTGAGAAATTGAGTGAATCATCCACCTCGTAATGAAAGCAGATGCTGTATTGTTATGAGCAATAAAAAACAGTTAATTGCATGCTCTCATGTTGAGTTCGAAGGGTTAAAAAGTTCAATTTAGGTCCACTCAGGAGAATTTTGAAAGCCTCTAATTAAAATGCAATTTGTGTGAGCTGTGCTCCTCTTCCCGAGGGTTGTGTTTGAAGCACACTGCATTACCATTGAGCACTAATGCATTCGGCTGGTCTGCGCTGACCCAAAGGCCACTCCTGCGTTAGTGGTTTGTGTTTAGAGATATGGGATGGTAATGGAGTTGGGGAGAACAGGAGGGCTGTATAATTTTCATGTAGCACAAACCCAGTCAGGTGTGCTACTTCATAAAACTTCTCCCCAAGCAGCTTTCCCATCAAGCCCAGTTGTCCTCGGAGAGAGCCCCATATGGACTGCCAGTTAGGTTCCAGCTCCCTATGATCCTGAACATGGTAAATTAATCTGTATGTAAGAACCATCACAAGCTTAGCACCCCTGTGTTTTACTTTTTTCAAAAATATAAAGGGTACTTTATTATAAAAGACCGAGTACTTTATTTATCCTCAAAGGTAAATTTCTGCCTTGCGGCAATAAAGTACACAAAAGCCAAGACATCACATAATTACACAGTGAGATGAGGCAGATAAAAGATAAAAATATGAATACATAAAATACAAAATCTCCTTTTGTTAAAATGAAGAATAAATAGAATATCTAAGATTTTCATTCCATTATGATCCACAATAGAAAATAACATTGAGAACCACAATAGAAAATACAATTAAAACACACAAGTGATCTGTAATCGCCGTGTATGTGAGGTGTTGATAATAAAATTATATTAATTTACTATAGCGAATTCAAAAACACAACTTAAAACACACAAACGGATAATCAAAGTGGGTGGCAAAGTGGCACAGTGGTTGCTCTTTGCTTTTTTGCTTAAAAAATTTTTTTTTGTTTGTTTTGGACCAACCAGAAGGCCCCATTTTCCGACCAATGAGATCACTCAATTTTTGGACCCATCAGATCATTTGATTTTACAGCTAATCAGAAGGCCCCATTTTTTTTAGAACAATCAGAAGCCCCCATATTTCGACCAAACAGAAGGCCAGATTTTTCAGGCAATCAGAAGACCCCATTTTTTGACCAATCAGATCGCTCTTTTTCTTTTTTCTTTTTTTTTTTTTGACCAATCAGAAGGCCAGATTTTTCGATTAATCAGAAGGCACCATTTTCAGACCAATGAGATCGCTTGATTTTTGGACCCATCAGATCACTTGATTTTTCGACCAATCAGAAAGCCCCATTTTTAGATCAATCAGATCTCTCAATTGGCCAGTGCCTGTGGGAAGTGTGCATTATTTCCCTATGTCTGCATGGCTTTCCTCTGGGTACTTTGGTATCCTCCCACATGCGTTTGGTCGGTTGGAGCCTCTAAAATGTCAGTGAGTTTGCATTTGTGTGTGTGTCCTTTGAAGGACTGGCATCCTAGTTGGTTCCAGCCTTGTACCCTGTGCTTCTGGCTAAATCTTCTCCAACCACGAATTGGATTAGGCAGTTATGTCAAGTGAGTGAATGACAAACAAACATTGTCACTAACTGTAATGTCACAACAGTTCACAAACAAATTAGCTGTCACTGCTGCATGCTGAACCAAACAATGCTGAGAAAACCCTGCCTTTACCCTCCAACTTAAAACCACATTTACACAGAGACTAACCGTGAGATAAGAGTAGTATAGCAGACTGGGCCTTAGGAAAGTAACTATGCTCCACTTGCATTTGCACATGAATGTAGTTCATACAAAAGCCTCCATTCTCTGGACTGTCTGTGACCATAGCATCGTTACAATGTCACCCCAGACTGAAGCTGAGGAGAATTTAACACAGAGGAACAAATGTATACAGGAACCCATTCAACACTGTGTACGGGAGAGTTATGGTGTGTGTTCTTAGCAGTGGGTAGAGTAAAAAATGTTGCTAAAACTACCATGGAAAAGTACTGGAAAATTAAATAAAAAACAAAGAACAAAATCTAATTTAAATAAACACAATGTTTTTTGTCATGTATTAATATTTGCATTACATTTTACTCTGTTTTAATCAGGTTTCTAAAAAACCTATGGAAGCCAAAACTAACAGTGGAAAATATGACATTCAAAATAAACTAAAATAAAAACCATAATTCAAAAGATTGTAACAGCTTCTACAGCCCCAACACTGGAATGGTATAGATACGTCGACTATTATTTCATTGCAGACAGTAGGACCCCAACATATTTCATGTTTAAGGCACTGTGGTAGCCTAGCTGGACTCTGGTTAAGGCACTGGACTCTGGACCAGAAGGTCCAGGGTTCAAATCCCACATCTGCCAAGCTGCCACTGTTGGGTCCTTGAGCAAGACCATCAACCTACAATTGCTTGGATTGTAAGACTGTATCAATTGTAAGTCGCTCTGGATAAGGGCGTCTGCTAAATGCTGTAAATGTAACTTGCACAGAACCTTGACCGCAACTCCATCAGACACATTGAAAGTGCACTGGAATGCCAAAAGTGAGCCAGGGCTTATTTTCTAACGTCAGAAACCGACCTCACAGCCATGTTCCAAAATCTAGTGGAAAGTCCTTTTAAATGAACAAAGGCAGCAAACACAGTTGTAGCCGCAAAGGTAGGGGGCAAACTCCATACTAATACCCATGTTTTGGATGTGCTTAGCTACAGATAGGCTACAATCAGTTATGTATCTCCCAATACCCCTATAATTCAGGCATACCTAATAATACAGGCAATATATAGAGTAGGACGTATGTGTACCAAATAAATTGTAGTTTGTGTCCGTGTAGCTGCTGGGACAGAATGTCCATATGGTGACCTGGATCTTGCATCCATGCTAATGATGATCATTAATCTCACTATTTTAATAGACACACCTTTTATTGTTGGTACAGCTTGTAGTGTTGTAGCCTATCTTGTTCATACAGTTGGAGTTGGACATCAAGTAGCCATCAAGCTACATCAAGGACTGGCACTAAGGGGAGACATTCTGAAGGTTCTGAAGACTTTCCAAATGCATTGCAAGTAAATATGTTTGTAAATGGTGGAATATCAGAGAGCGGGTGATGGTTTGCACTGGCCTTCCTATACACATGATGGTTATAGTCATCTCTGTTTCAAATACCTAATATCCCCTATATAAATCAGTACATACAGCCTAGCACTGCATTCAAAGTCTCAGCAACTACTGTCAAATTGTCAGGTTCATACAGCGAGAACGAGGATAAAAGCACAGAGGAGTGTTTTCCCTGTCATGACGTGACACGAGGGCCCTGCAAACAAGCAGCTGTCAGAAAGATGCAGTCAGAGCAAATCCGTTCCAATTGATGGTCTCGGAGGACATTCGAACTTGTAGGCCCTGTGAAAAATGTTTTTTTTAATTGCAGCCTGCAATTAAAATCAATCAAAAATCTCTCTTCCAGTGACGTTTTCACAAAGTGGAAAAAGGAAGGTGGAATCATACCTGATAGGACAGTGGGCGATGGATGAAAGTCCACCTATTGGTGTGCATTAACATCAATGGAAGTTGTACTTCAGCTTCCCATTTGCAAGCTAGCAGTAAACAAATCGAATGGAAAGTATGAATTAGATACATAATTCATATATATACAGTGGGGCAAAAGTATTTAGTCAGACACTGATGGTTCTCGAGTATTTGGTCAAGTTCAACTCAATACTTTGTAACATAACCTTTGTTGGCAATGACAGAGGTCAAACGTTTCCTGTAAGTCTTCACCAGGTTGGCACACACTGTAGCTGGTATTTTGGCCCATTCCTCCATGCAGATCTCCTCTCCACCATGCAGATCTCCTCCTTAGAGCAGTGATGTTTTGGGGCTGTCGCTGGGCAACACAGACTTCCCACTCCTACCCTCCGCAAATTTTCTATGGGGCTGAGGTCTGGAGACTGGCTAGGCCACTCCAGGATCTTGAAATGCTTTTTACGGAGCCACTCCTTCGTTGCCCGAGAGGTGTGTTTGGGATCATTGTCTTGCTGGAAGACCCAGCCACGTTCCATCTTCAATGCTCTCACTGATGGAAGGAGGTTTTGGCTTAAAATCTCACGATACATGGCCCCGTTCATTCTTCCCTTAACACGGATTAGTCATCCTGTCCTCTTTGCAGAAAAACATCCCCAAAGCATGATGTTTCCACCCCCATGCTTCACAGTAGATATGACGCAACTCAGAATTCTTCTTCCTCCAAACACGCTGAGTTGAGTTTTTACCAAAAAGTTCTATTTTAGTTTTATCTGACCACATGATATTCTTCCAATCCTCTTCTGGATCATCCATATGCTCTCTGGCAAACTTCAGATGGGCCTGGACATGTACTGGCTTAAGCAGGGGGACACGCTCTCTTGGAGACTCTCTTGGCATAGTGTGTTACTGACGGTAACCTTGTTACTTTGGACCCAGCTCTTTGCAGGTCATTCATCAGGTCCCTCCATCTAGTTCTGGGATTTTTGCTCACCGTTCTCATGATCATTTTGACCCACGGGATGAGATCTTGCGTGGAGCCTCAGATCGAGGGAGATTGTATATCTTCCATTTTCTTACAATTACACCCACAGTTGATTTATTCACACCAACCTGCTTGCCTATTGTAGATTCCCTCTTCCCAGCCTGGTGCAGGTCTACAATTTTTTCCTGGTGTAATTTGACAGCTCTTTGGTCTTGGTCATGGTTGAGTTTGGAGTCTGACTGTTTGAGGCTGTGGACAGGTGTCTTTTATACAGATAACGAGGTCAAACAGGTGCCAGTAATACAGGTAACGAGTGGAGGACAGAAGAGCTTCTTAAAGAAGAAGTTACAGGTCCGTGAGAGCCAGATATTGCTTGTTTGTCAATGACCAAATACTTATTTTCCACCATGATTTACAATTAAATTATTTAAAGTCCTGCATTGTGATTTTCTGGATTTTTTCCTGACTAAATACTGTTTTGCCCCACTGTACTGCCTTCCTCCTTCCACAGTATCCAACCATAACTTTTTAAAAGAACATGACTTAATACTAACAATAATGATTTTGGCCAAATCTAACAGCCAGGAGAAAGATACCGTACTGTTAAAAACAAAATCACATGAATGCTGTGAGCAGGAATTATGGTATAGGGGACATTATAACTTTGAGGGGGACCCTCTCGCCCCCTCCCTTAATACTACGCCTATGGGGGCAGTGTTTGAATTATCCTGAGTTCTGGTTTCTGTCTGTGTGGAGACTATTCCCCATTCTCCCTTGCAGAACACTTACATAATATTCAATTCTGTGGACCATGGAGGCCATTCAAAGCCTTTAATCTTTCCTTTCTTGAAATAGCTCCCAGGTTCAGTTCCTTCACTGACTGCCGAACACTGACTTCCAGGATGTTGATGTTTAATAGAATCCTTTTTTCCCACTTGCATTATATTTTTAGATGTCACGCATCCCAAACCATAACAAAATAACACCATATTATCAAGTTTCCTTTTTTCATGACATGCTACTCTTTATATTCTTCAAAGAATAATAGCCAGAGTTCAGTTTTAGTTTAATCAGATTGTAGCACTTGATTCCAAAGTACTTTATCTAACTTAATAAGCATTCACATGCTTTTGTAGTAATGTACATATTGTAGTTATGTATATAACCGCTCTTTAATATATCTAACCAGCCAATCACATGGCAGCAACTCGGTGCATTTAAGCATGTAGACATCCATCCATCCATCCATCCATCCATCCATGTAGATGACCTTCTATAATTCAAGCTGAGCATCAGAATGAAGAAGATGGATAATTTATGTGACTTATGGTTGTTGGTGCCAGTCGGGATGATCTGAGTAATTCAGAAACTGCTGATCTACTGGGATATTTTCACACAGCCATCTCTAGGATTTACAGAAAATGGTCCAAAAAAGGAAACTTATGCAGTCGACAAATCTGCAGCAACTGCAAGATGCTATCATGTTGATATGGAATCTTTCCAGCACCTTGTTCAATCTATGCCACAAAGAATTAAAACAGTTCTGAAGGCAAAAGGGGTCCAACCTGGTACTATCAAGAAGTATCTAATAAAGTGGCCAGTGAGGGTATATAAATAAAGAATAGCTGTAATAATAAGTAGACAGGTTCCCAGATCAACAAAACATCGCACCCATGTTGTTCATACCTACTTAATATCAAGATTAGGAACATGTATGTACATAAGATGAATGTAACCTATACAATATGCAACATGCTCAACAGTAAAAGAAAAAAACATAAATCCTGCCATTTTAAAACCAGCTATGGACTGAATACATTTTCTGTTGCTATCCAAACCTGGATACTGAACTGTTGAATTACACCTTTATCTTCTTGCTCCAATTCAGTCCAACAACAAACTGTTAGTATGAAGGCTTCAAAACCACACTGATAATAACACCACCACTACCAAAAGCCCATGAGTTGAATGGCATATCGCAGCTTTCTATAGATAACGAGTCAACCTGTCAAATGCGAATCCTTCTCCAAAGCAATCCTTATTATTTTCATCTATGGCATCGTTTCAGCATTGATACAGTGCTTCAGCTAATAAGTGCACTACATTCTTGACACAAGCTTCAAAGCTACGATTCGCCACATAACATCACTACTATCTGTTATTTCCACTTTTTATCCCTAGCCTTTCAAGAGCAGCGAGTAAAGCCTGATGTTTCAGAAATCCTTCAGAGTCAAAAGTACAAATGCAGAAAGTATCATTTGGTAATAGAAATATCAAGTAAAGTGGCAATGCTTGACAAAAAGTACCCAAGTAGAGTGATTGAGTAAATTTGCTTTGCTACTGCCGCCCACTGATTTTACTAACATTATTTTGCAAGCTAGTGAGAAAGAGTAAAGGTCCAAATGTGATACATGTATATGGAGCATGCTAGAACACAACTACAACAAAGAGTGACTCATATTAGCGTCATTTTCAGTTATAATGCTCCCAAAATGGGGAGTTGCACCAATATAGACTCATTGACAAAAACATTACGCACCAAGAAAGAGTTGTTGGGATCGAATGACACTTTGTGTGTGAATGTAATGATTATATATGTGAGTGATTACATTATTAGAGTGAAAGCATAAGTTTACTGGTGAAAACCGTACTACTGAAAGGAGGCTCTAGTACCGTGTTAGGGCTCCTCTTGCCTGGATAGAAGATGAGATACGGTTTTGCATTGGAGGCAAATCGGTTACGTATGGTATTGTCTCTTATGCAGGTGCAGACTGCTGAGGACAGGCAGAGTTTTGGCCAAGAATAACTTTAATAGAAGAGATAAAAGAAGTTCACAACACAACGTTCTTTCAGTGCTCTTTGGCATGGTATTTCCCCATGGAGATACGCCTTTTGTTCTCTTCTGATTTGCATTTACACGTCAAATATCCCCCTATCGGCTTAAATGGACTGGCAAAACTTGATAAGGATGAAGCTCCTGGATATGCAGCTTAGCCCAGCTGACCTCTGGCTAAGCTGCTGCACTGTATTTAATCAGAGATGAGTGTCCTGACTCATGAAATGTGGCCCCACCACCACAAATTCTCTGTCTGGGACTGATATTCAAATTAGTAGGTCTTATTAAATTAAATACCAACTGCATGTTCATTCTGATATGCTCAAGCATTTTTCTTGGACAGCTGATTAAGGACTTTTTCTTTTCAGGTGGTATTCCACATTGTTACTTTTATATTTATTGCTCAAGTTAACAGCAGTTTGTTGTTGTTATTATTCCTACTTCTGTGAACAGAATACAAAACTGTGAAAACGTGTGGAACACTACACTTACTACAGTTACTTATATATACATACACACACAGTGGGGCAAAAAAGCATTTAGTCAGCCACTGATTGTGCAAGTTCTCCTACTTAGAAAGATGAGAGAGGTCTGTAACCTTCATCATAGGTACACTTCAACTATGAGAGACAAAATGAGAAAAAAATCCAGGAAATCACATTGTAGGATTTTTAAATTATTTAATTGTAAATCATGGTGGAAAATAAGTATCTGGTCACACACAAACGAGCAAGATTTCTGGCTCTCACAGACCTGTAACTTCTTCTTTAAGAAGCTCTTCTGTCCTCCACTTGTTACCTGTATTAATGGCACCTGTTTGACCTCGTTATCTGTATAAAAGACACCTGTCCATAGCCTCAAAAACAGTCAGACTCAAAATTCCAGGAAGAAAATGTACCACCTGCACTAGGCTGGGAAGAGTGAAATCTACAATAGGCAAGCAGGTTGGTGTGAATGTGATGGCAATTGTAGAAAAGGAAGACATACAAGACCCTGATACTCTCCCTCGATTCTGGGGGCCCACGCAAGATCTCATCCCGTGGGGTCAAAATGACCATGAGAACGGTGAGCAAAAATCCCAGAACTACACAGAGGGACCTGATGAATGACCTGCAGAGAGCTGGGGCCAAAGTAACAAAGGCTACCATCAGTAACACACTATGCTGAGAGGGACTCAGATATTGCAGTGCCAGGTGTGTGTCCCTGCTTAAGCCAACACATGTCCAGGCTCGTCTGAAGTTTGCCAGAGAGCATATGGATGATCTAGAAGAGGATTGGGAGAATATCATGCGGTCATATGAAACCAAAATAGAACTTTTTGGTAAAAACTCAAGAAGAAGAATGCTGAGTTGCATCCCAAGAACACCATACCTACTGTGAAGCATGGGGGTGGAAACATCATGCTCCGGGGCAGTTTTTCTGCCAAGGGGACAGGACGACTGATCCGTGTTAAGGGAAGAATGAACGGTGTTATGTAACGTGAGATTTTAAGTCAAAACCACCTTCCATCAGTAAAAGCATTGAAGATGGAACGTGCCTGAATCTTATAGCATGACAATGATCCCAAACACACCGCTCGGGCAACGAAGAAGTGGCTCTGTAAAAAGCATTTTGCGGTCCTGGAGTGGCCTAACCAGTCTCCAGACCTCAACCCCATAGAAATTTGTGGAGAGAGTTGAAAGTTCGTGTTGCCCCAAAACATCACTGCTCTAGAGGAGATCTGCATGGAAGAATGGGCAAAAATACCAGCTACATTGCCAACAAAGGTTATGTTACAGTATTAAGTTGAACTTTTGTTATTGACCAAATACTTATTTTCCACCATAATTTGCAATTAAAATCTTTAAAAATCCTACAATGCAATTTCCTGTTTTTTTTCTCATTTTGTCTTTCATTGTTGAAGTGTACCTATGATGAAAATTACAGACCTCTCTCATCTTTCCAAGTAGGAGAACTTGCACAATCAGGCTGACTAAATACTTTTTTGCTCCACTGTAAATGCTTAGCTCTTGCTGGCATGCTAAAAAGGACTCCTGGCCACAGAGTGAGAGCTGTAAGAGAGACTGATAGTCTTACAGGTAAAAAGGTGGTGTCTAGATGGGATTAGTGCACTGTATAAATAAAGCACTTTGGCTTGACTTGCTCTATTTCGTGTCTCTGTGCTTGGTTTATCCGGCATGTCTTTATGTACTCACGTGTGTCCAATGCATGTGAATGCAGTTTGTGTTCCTTTATCGTACTAGCTCCACCATTCACACATTTTTAAGCGAGGTAAACTGAACATGCTAACTGTAATAATGTGAGGAAGTGAGTGCGTGTACATGCACCTAATAAAGTGATAATTGCAGAAAATCAGATTTTATCAGTAATTCGATCAACCGGAATACATGCACTTGAGTAATCAGTTAATGAGGAAACGTCCGGGTTTATATGAGCCAGGCAATAATCAGATTTCTATTTTGCAACCAGCTAACAACCTCACAGAAATGTGTGACGTAAACATCAAAGTTTAATGTTAAATAATCAAATTCTTCGTAGTCTTGCATGTTTTGCATTTTCGAGAGTCAGCAATTGGCTGTTACGTTTAATTATAGGGTTGCCAGATCTTGCCACCTGGTCTATGTAGATAAGACAAAAAGAAGCGAAATCTCTAAGTATAAGCAAACCTGATAACCGTGTTTTTCTTAGTTTTTTTTTTTGTTTTTTTTGTTCTGCACAGACTGCCAAATCCGATTGAAATCGAGTAACCGGTATACATGCTCTGAGAAATCAGATTACTGAAATAAATCCAGCTCTCTTTATCAGATTACTTAACCACTTGAAATCTGATTATGAACAGATGAAGTGTTTTGGCATATTATTTACTAGTTTTTGGCAAACCTTGTGTAGCATATCCCATGTTTAATTTAACATAAAACACTAATCAAATGATGCATTAGGTTGGGTGATTAGGTTTTAGGTTAGGTTGCATGCACACACCCAGGCGATTCCTGTGTCGCATGGGGCTCGTATATATTGTATGTTATCTTGCACACTAGATGTTAGGATGCTGGCACAACTTCTGTAAAATTACCAGCGATGGTGCAGCTTGGCAAGCCAGGTGTGGATTTGAAGAGTAAATTTCAGCGTTAGTTAATGTTTGTCGAAAATTTCCAGTTTTAATAGATTGGCAGCTTTCCCCCATAACCATATGGCTCAGTTTATTTTTGCTTATTCAGGTTAATCCAAATCTAAGATGTTCCGGAGCCGTTCCAAGCCTTGCCCATATGCGTCTTGTGTTGTCTTCTTCTGCATACCTGACTCTTTGCATTAGTTGCCTTTAGTTGGAACCTGAGCTGTGTAAATCCAACAATCCAGAGCTTGTAAGTGATATCTATTGAACAGCGGTCGCCTTCCTGTGAATCCCCATTAATATTCAACAACTATTTGGACCGAGCAGAAGCCATGTTCCCTCTTTTATTCAGAGGCAAGTGGGAGGTCTGAGGAAGCATTTGAAGAGAAGACAAAGGAGGAGGAGGAAGAGGACCATGAGGGACATGGTCTGGTTTCAGCATTGGTACTTAAATAGCATTGAGAGCTCCCATCCTCCTGAGCTACGAATGTGTGTCCACGGAGACGATGGAGCTGTGAGGGTTCAATAGTAAATGGCTGGGTGCTTATTTCATGTAAATTGCTAAGTTTACAAAAGCTCTCATTTATAAACTCCCTCCTTAAAAACCTGCCACCTTACCGATGGGAGAATGTGTTCCTTACATGACTTTTATTTCATTGCGGACAGTATGAACCCTAGATATTTTGTTTGTCTGATTAACTTCATTTGCTTTGTAATAAAACACCATTATACAATTGAGTCTACAACACATTTAAAAAAGGTTTGCACAGGGGATATTAGGGCTAGTAAGAGGGGAAAAATAACAAAATAATGAGTGATTTCAGGTCATGTCAACAGTTGTTGGTACAAAAGCAGTCTTTGGGAAAAAAGATAGTAGAGGAGAATCTCCCGTTTGGAAACAAATGTGTGAGAAACTGTTTTAAAAACCATGTTTCTAAAGAGAAAGAGTAGGAAGGAACTTGCATACTTCCAGAGCGTACTGGACACAACCATACTATGACCAGACCTGATTTTGACATGTTGCTGGTACCAATCTGGATGGTCTTTTTCATCTTTGGTTTAGAGCACATGGTGTCCATTTCTTCTAAAAAAGTTCTGGAATACTTGGCCCTGATCACAATACACATTTCCATTGTGTGATGGTCCATCCTAGATACTTATGAGCCCAGAGAAATCGATGCCACTTCTGGACATAAGGCTTCTTTTTTGTACAGTAAAGTTTTAAGTGGCATTTGTGAATGTAACACTGTTTTGTAGTGCTTGACAAAGGTTTGCCAAACTAATCCCTTCTCCAGATGGTTCTATCAGCTCTTGATGGACAAGAGATCACATGTTCAGTTTAGGTTTGCGACCTTGCCCTTTAAGCACTGCAATTCCTCCAGATTTCTTGAATCGTTTAATAATAGTATGCACTGTATACTGTATGAATTGTTTTTAAACATTGCAATAATTTTCTCAAAAACATTTGTTGACAACCTGGAGATCATCTGCCCATCTTTGCTCCTCAAAGACTTTCATAGGTATTGATTTTGTACACGATTACAATGCCCTGTTAACATCACCTGTTTGAAATCACTTCATTATTTAGTTTTTTTACCTCATTATTAGTATTAAACTGCCCCATCACATCTGTTTTTGGAATGTGTTTGAGGCACAAAATGCAGGAATGTTTATTAACAAATGAAATGAGGCTGACCAGACAAAACATTAAACATCTTAGGTTTGTACTGTCTGCGATGAAATAAAAGTCAAAGTCAGTCTATGGAACACTGCCTTTTATGTTCAGTAGACAGAATAGACAAAAGTTGAATCCATAGCCCTATGTTTGGAGGAAACTAATAGAGGCTGCTTTGCAACCTCGGGGTATGGATGGTGTGCAATCACTGAGGGAGCAATGAATTCAAAACTGCATCAAAAATTTTTACAGGAGAATGCCAGGGTCGTTTCCATCAGCTAAAGTTTAATAGAAGTTGACGCAACAAGACAATGACCCGAAACACACAAATAAATCAACAACAGAATGGTTTCAAAAGGAGAAAATGCAATCTTTTAAGATTCTCACCTTAACATGGTTCCTCTTCGTTCTTGTGCGAGTCTGATCAGCAGCAACGGGAAACAATACAGCTAATAGGTTCGCTCCTACCAATCCTTAAATACAATCCAATCATTAAATACTTTTTTTTCAATCTGGACATGGGATGAATAACCAATATGCTTTTTCTAATATTATGACTCAAATATTGTATGATTAATTTCTGCAGAACATGTGACAGTTTTATGCAAAACCTTGGCCATCCTTGATCAAATGATGGGAAGTTCCTTGTTCCTGGCAGACACCTTCTGTTGAGTTTTTTTGTTTAATTTCCTGCCTTTTTCACAGCCCATCCTAACAGGTGTGCAAGTGCAAGTTTATTTCATTGCAGCCAGTATGAACCTGAGATGTTTCATGCTTTGTCTGGTCAACTTCATTTCATTTGTTAATAAACATCCATTCCTTCATTTCAGGCCTGCAACACATTCCAGTAAAGCATCTACATGCTGTAATGTTGCCATTCCTTCTCCCAACACACACAATGTCCTAAAGATATTTTGACACTGAGAATACCAAACGATTTAGTGTTTCAGGTGTTATTTTGTCCCAGTCTTCATGCAAACGCGTGTTAATGTGTACAACAGTGTGGGGTCGGCGTTGTTGCATTTTTGATGTTTCAAAATTCTCCACACGTTCTCTATTGGAGACAGCAGGCAGGCCAGTCCAGAACCCGTACCTTTGTCTTCTGCAGCCATGCTTTCGTAATGTGTGCAGTACATGATTTTCGCATTGTCTTGTTGGAAAATGCATGGACGTCCCTGGAGCTGATGTCATCTTGAAGGCAGCATATGTTGGTCTAATTTGGTTTAATTGGGTTTAATTGGGCAGAAAATGATGTATATTAGCAAATGAAAGGAAGTTGACCAGACACAACAGGAAATATATTGGGTTCATACTGTCTGCAATGACGTAAAACTGTCTGTGTGTGTCTGTGTGTGTATATATATATATATATATATGAATGAGAGAGTGAGAGAAAGAGATCTATCTCTCTCTCTCTCTCTCTCTCTCTCTCTCTCTCTCTCTCTCTCTCTACATCCTAACTTTTTCTGATCTGGGGTTGTTTAGTACATTGTTATTACTAACTACAATAGCACATAGACTAACTGGAAACTGGACTCGTTTAAAGTAGCCCTTGTTTATTTTATCCTTTCGTACTTCACTACAGCGAGTCCTGTGATGTAACCTTTTTCGTTTGGGCTCTGTTGGATATATCAATAATCCTTTGCCCTTTTTAACAAATTGCCCCCCTTTTGTGGAGTTCAGATTAAGTCTTACGAGGATTAGCATTTAATTTCCTGAAGCTAGCCAAATAATTCCCTTTGGCATATTTGGGTCAATATCGAGGCTGTAGAGATTAGTGGTGTACAAATGTCATGAACTGCACAGTTCGGTCTGCAGCCTGCGTTCTCTCTACAATCCAGGATTAACCTGCCATGTAGAAAGGTTCCCATTAAAAGCATTCCGATCGAACTCATTGTTGCCATGTGACGGTTGTTCACAAAGCAGTGTTTATATTTTTAGACTTCCAGGGTTAATCATTGTACAAGGATTTCATTTTGGTTTATATTTGCAGAGGTCTCAGCAGATATTTTACGGACCTGCATGCATGCATGAGCAATGCACGGATTTACAAAGGCTTATTTAAGTGTTTGGGTGACCTGAGGTCAAATGATTTAGTTTCCTCAATGAACCAAGCTTAATACAGCCTCTGCATGCAACAAATGTAAATAAAATACAGTGGTTCCTCGGTTCTCATCGTTAATTCATTCCAGAAGGCTTGTCGGGTACAGATCAATTTTTCCCATAAGGAATACTGTAAATTGAATGAATTTGTTCCAGACCCCCAGAAAATCCACACTGTATAAGGCATTATATGCATTAATGGAGCTGTATTGTACAGGTGCTCCCTGATTTATGATGGGGATACATTCAGACAAATCTTTCATAACCTAATATAGTCTTTAATATAAAGTTTAATATAGTCTATAGCGTGGCATAGCGGTGCCATTTAACACTTACATTAACCTACAGTTGGCCAAAATCATTAACACAAAGCTGATTTTATAATAACTGTTTAAAAATCTCAGTAATTTAGTGAGTAATGCATTGAAAGTGAAAAGTTAAAGCAAAACGCTTACTTGATTGGTGAATCTGAATCACTGCGTAATGAATCATGGGTCATGAATCGAGTTTCGGCAGAAACGAGTCACACAGGTCGAGTTTTAGCAAAGTACCAAGCAAACAATGAGAACCGAGACCCATTTTCTGGTCAAAATTCGACGTGTTCCGAGGTGGTCGAGAACCGAGGTACCACTGTAATAATAATTTGGCATGTGCAAAGGTTTGAGGACCTTTCCAGAAGATCTGCTAGTGTTTCAAGGTCTCAAAATTGCGTACAAAATGAAACATTTCATATTTTCCTTCGCACCCTGCAGTAGTTGTGTTGACTACATTTAAGAAATCAGCAAAACAAGCACACGGGTGGTGCAGCGCCAATAGGCGAGATTGGCCTGAGGCAGGAGAGGCTATGCAGAGGGATCATCAGTCGGCATTGCAACAGCGCCCGATTCCCAGGGCAAAAATGGGTGGAAACATGAAATGTTACCTGTGCTTTTAATATTGGTCACCAGTCCAGTTCCTAAGGACCCAGACAAGGCATAGCATCAGCAAAACTGTATTAGTAGTCAAAGATGGTACCATATCAAAATCCATGTCTTAATGATCTTTATTTTTATATGCCACTCCAACCAGGGATCCAGATTTGTGTCCTGGCTGTGCCTTGAAGTTTTGGGCTCTTCATGCATACGTGATTGGCTACATATATAAAGTCATTGAGAAAAAATAGCTCACTAAGTAAAAGTTGTTGGAATCAAATGAATATTTAATGTATGAATGTAATGTTAATATTTGTAAGTGGTTTCAATATTAGAGCAAAAGTTTATTAGGGAAAACTGTAGAAAACTTGTTCTGAAGGACATACATTTACTCCAATGTCATCCTAACATGTTTAACAACGGCTCACACCTGCAGATGTCACATCACTCTCATAGTGTCCCATGTGAATCACAGACAGTTAAAATGCCAGAGGAACACTTTCTTTTCTTTATTTTTTTTTTGTTAGGAATTTGTCCTTTAAGAGTCAAACTAATGCTTAATCAGATACAAATATCTTAATGCATGGCAATAAATAATAACAACTTGGGAAGGTCACAACGAATATATCCCTTCGATATATTACCGGAGAAAGTCTACTCCAGCGTCGTCATCTCACAGCACTGAGGGCTTCGGGCTTCACCATTTACAACAATAAACATTAATTTCCTTTTTATTTGCAGTCATATTACATGTTTTGCTGATTTTTCTTTTCAATAAAGATAAGTTAGCACAACCTCGGAAGAAAGTTAAATGTGACCTTTCTGAAAATATGAATATACCATTACCAAGGTGATTACTATCTGAGACATCTGGAAAGGTGGCCAGACTTTTATGCCAGATGTTATTTGACATATTGTTTTTGTCAAATTGGTCAAATACTTAAAGTAAACTAGCATTAGTAGCGTTGCTCCCGTTTAGTTAGTTTATATTGCTAGAAGGTAATATATTTATCACAAATAACATAATGGCTGGGATTTTGTCGCAGGCACAAGTTGAAGGCGAGTGCCATAGATAATCACAGTCATGATATTATGCACGAAAACACACAAACTCCGAGTGTTCTATTGATTTTATATTGTTCAACAGCTTTTTTTTTTACAACAAAATCAAGAAAATGAGCCTCGAATTTCATTCTCAATAATGCTTTAATACTGACAAGACCAACCAAAAGTAGGTCTATTTTCCTCATATCAACCAGTCAGACTTTAAGGTTGGAACTGTTGTATAATATAACCATGATTTTAAAATAAACTCCCGTCCTTTTTCAGTGGCTGACATGGAACTATTCAAGAGGTATCGTGATTAAGCTTACAGCACAAATGCCTAGATGCTTTCAAACCATTTGCAATTTTGTTATGCAGTACTAAAACCCTCACTCGAGAGCTTCTGACTCTGCGTCCGCACGTTTAAACAGATCCACTGAGGTTCTGGCCCGCTCTGCCCCCAGTCACACTTGATTCAATTCCACAAACAAACATTGTCTCGCTTCACTAAGCCCCTGCCCATCAGCACAAACCTGCAATATGCTGTGCCCTGGATTAAACCGTGACCTAGGGAGGAAATTAATTGTGCCAGTAAAAGTTCACGTGAAATGCTTTTTCGATGGCTCTGATATTAGCTGATGGAATTTCATGCAAATGATAGTCAAATTTGCTCTCAGCCATGCATACGGAATTAGAAAAAAATCACACAGTGCTACAAAGTAGAGTTTGATACTTTAGCTCAGTAACCCAAAATCAGTGCAAAAATGGAGCAGACATTAGTAAGAAGATCCTAGTGAAAAAGCATTGAACTGTGAGAAGCAGGATGGTCGTTTCAGCTCCCACTTTTGTTTTCCACCATCCAGGCAGAGGTGGCACCTTCACTACACACCCCTGCCCCTACCCAGACCATTTATTTGTGCTTATCACAAAGACATTTGTTGTCATGGTGCCCATTACGTGCCCTGCCATTGACAGCCAGCAGTTTGTTTGCAGTTGTATCGTGAACGAGAAACCTGGACTGCTACAGACTGGCACTGTATCGTCTTTTGAGATAAATCCAGGTTCTGTTTGGGATCCGACGATGTTAAGGTTCAAGTATGGAGGCCTCATGGTGAGCATTTCAATCCTGCCTTTGTTGTGGAGCGACTACATGATAGTGATAAGAGGGACACTAATAACTCAGCGAAGTGTGCAGGACATCCTGCCGCCACATGTTGCCTCTCATGGCAAGGCTTCCTACTGGCATTTTTCAGCAGGATAGTTAATGATAAGTAAGTTAATGTTTGACACGCTTACATTAACCTACAGTTGGCCAAAATCATTAACACAAAGCTTATTTTATAATAAAGTGTTGAAAAATCTTGTAATTTAGTGAATAATGGATTGAAAGTTAAAAGCAAAACACTTACTCTATTGGTGAACTCCTGGCTTAAGAAGCTGTTTGAAAAATAAACATTTTTCCTAATGTTTTTCTTAAGAATAAAGTTTAGAGAAAAAAAACACGATGATTTTCTTCTAAAGCCACGTTCATGCATCCAGTCCCACCTCTTTTTATCACGTTTCTCAATCTGATTTCTGTCAGAAGTCTATGGTGTTTTAATGATGTAACCGGCCTCTTGTTAGTGTTGCCATGGAATGTTGACTCAGCCTGTTGGTTAAAATGGGAAAATCGTGTTGCGAAGCAGGATGAATCACTGAATCGTGGAGGTGGAAGATGAGAAAAATGGAACACACAATAACCGGTGCCAGGGATTTGATGTTAGGCAGATAATCAATTCCCTTATTTTTATAAATGCATGTCATGTAGGGGATATGAGTCAAATGTATCAGACAAAAATTACATTACCTAAAAGAGCTTCATCACACGGTTTTGTCTTTGAGTGACACTCTGACATCTGAGCCTTAATATTTCTGATTGCTATTTCAGCAGGTGTGTGTGTAGAATGAATGTGCTGGGTAATGTATGAACATTAGCACGTTTCTCCTTGGGCTCTCAGCTCATCTGCAGTGGATATATCATGGGACATGTTCAAGGTGACACGTTGCGTGTTATTTTAGCTCAAATGCGAGACTTAATTCGGTTTTTATAACAGTTATTCATCAGTTCTTGTGTCATTGTACAGTGCTGGAAAAGCACTGTTATCTCTCATTTTTCTTCTTCTTATTATCGATGTTGCTTAACTGTTTAATGTACAGACACGGTTCAAACGGCTAGCTAATCACGCTGTGTGGTGTGCTATGCATTTTGGAGTCGATCCGAGTCATGGTTTTTTGTAGATTTAAGTTAAAAAATTTAAAATCTCCTATAGAAATGCATTGGCGGAATGTCCAGCATCAAATTTCAACCAATTACGTAACACACTTGTACTCACACACATGGCCAAAAGTATTGGGACACGCCCCTACAGGTGGCCAAATGTATTAGGATGCCCCCCATGCAGCCAAAAGTATTGGGACACACCCCCACACGTGGCTAAATGTATTGGAACATGCCTCCTCATGCAAAAGCTTTAGGACACGCCCCTGCAGATAGGCAAAAGTACTGGGGGACTCACCAGCACATAGCCAAGTGTTGGGACACGTCCTACATGCGGCCAAATATATTGGGGCATGCCCCTGCACATGGCCAAAAGTATAGGGACACGCCCCTGCAGGTGGGCAGAAGTATTGGGACACACACCCACACATGGCTTAAAGTATTGTGATGTGACCCTGCACATGGCCAAGGGTATAGGAACACAAAAACGCATATGTCCAGAAGTATTTGGACACGCCCCTGCACAAGGTCAAATGTATTGAGAGACACACTCACACATGGCCAGAAGTATTGGGACACAGCCCCGCACATGGCCTAAAGGTATGAGTCCAAAAGTATTGGAACACACATCACATTTCAAGCACTTTTGTAGTTCCTTCAGGAAATGCAGATCTAGTTGATCGTGTTATTTCAAGACCTATAGTGCATTAAGCAGCAGACATGTTCACAAAGCAGCTATATAAAAAGCAGAGTTCTGATGATAATGCTTTATTAATACAGCTAAGGTTCCCGAGGCCGTGTTCTACGTGAAGTATTCAGCTTGCCAACCACTTTTACTCCCAGCCTGATGATATAACGTTCATCTACTTCAGATGTGGGTATAAAGCTAAATAAGGTGTACCACTCACATCCTCTGCTGCAGTGGGTTCATCATTAAAGTTTAAAGAATCTAATGCAGGCAGCGAAACAACATACTGAATCCCATCAGTAGTTAGACTGGATGTGACAACCTCCACTGATTTGTACGTGTATATATATATATATATATATATATATATATATATATATATATATATATATATATACACGTACAAATCAGTGGAGGACAAGTACAAGGTGCATGAAAGCTGTGATTGAAATATTGATTTCTGAACTTCCCTGTGTTAAAACATTAGTATTGTTTTGTTAAGTAATTGAATATAAATCTGTTTTCTTTGCACAGTGGTACCTCGATTCTCGACCACCTTGGGACTCGTCGAATTTGGTCCTTAAAACATGACTAGTCTCACTTCTCATAATAGCTCTCGCTCGGTGCAGATATCTGCTGTGTTCATCATGTTTTTCTTTTTTACATTTACTGTACTGTATTCTTAGTGGAAATAAGTCTCCATGGGGCCTAAAAAGCTTAGCCAACTGAAAGGAAACACACATTGCAGTTAGCTTAGCAGCTATGCTAGCGCCCTGAGTTCTTCAAACTTTTATTTGAAAAACTACAAGAGCCAAAAGATTTGTTTTAGGTTACTGAGGTTAAGGTTAGTGTTAGCAGAAGGTGTAGGTGTAGTATTACGTAGCTGCAGTAATGCTTCATTGCCATTCGTGTCAATGGGAAGTACTGATAAGGATAGCAAGGACCCAATATCCCCACAAGAATAGCAAGAACTGACCTTTTTGTGCCATGTGGGGGACATTTGGCTGGTCCCCACAGGGAAAACTGCTTTTTTGTACAGAAACTATCACTTTCTTTTGAAAAAGCAAGAGTCAAAATATGTCCATTAGGTAACTGAGTGTAACCAAATGTGTGCGCCTTGTCTTGCTATACCTGCGAGGACCAAATGTCCTTACAATGACGAGAAACCTGGAATTTTCCGTTTTTCTTTTTCTCACTACTTGCCCTGTGTTTTTTTTTTTTTTACAAAAAATGGCAAATTTTATTTGAAAAACTACAAGAGCCAAAATTTGTTTTAGGTTACTGAGGTTAAGGTTAGGTTTAGTATTAATTAGCTGCAGTAATGCTTTATTGTCATTCGTGTCAATGGAAAGTCCTCATAAGGATAGCAAGACAAACGTGTGGGGGTCATGTTGTTATATCGATGTGGGACCAAACGTTCCAACAAGTATAGAAAGAACTGACCTTTTTGTACCTTGTGGGGACATTTTGCTGGTCCCCACAGGGAAAACTGCTTTTTTGTACAGAAACTAACTTTCTTTTGAAAAAGCAACAATCTCCATTTAGTTACTGAGTTTAACAAAATGTGTGTGTGCACCTTGTCTTGCTATACTTGCGAGGACCATGTGTCCTTACAATGACAGGAAAACCTGGAATTTTCACTTGTGAGGACCGTTTTTCTGGTCCTCACTACTTTAGTTGTTTTATTACAAAAATGGCAACTTTTATTAGAAAAACTACAAGAGGCAAAATATGTTTTAGGTTACTGAGGGTAAGGTTAGGGGTAGGTGTAGTTTTAATTAGCTGCATTAATGCTTCATTGTCATTGCCAAAGTCCTCATAAAGATAGCATGACAAGCACGTGTGTGTGTGTTTGTGTGTTGTTTATATATCATTGTGGGGACCAAACATCTACACAGGTATAGAAAGACCTGACCTTTTGGTACCTTGTGGGGACATTTTGCTGGTCTTCACAGGGAAAACTGCTTTTTGGTACTTTCTTTTGAAAAAGCAAAAGAGTCAAACGATCTCCTTTCGGTTACTGAATTTAACCAAATGTGTGTGTGTGTGTGAGAGAGAGAGAGAGAAAGAGAGATTAATAGACCTACAGCCACCCCTCTCTCTCTCTCTCTCTCTCTCTCTCTCTCACTCTCCTACTCCCTCACTAACACACACACACACCCCGAGCGTGCGCGTCTCCCTAGCGTTTTTTTTTAACTCCGGCAGCCCACGCGCATCATCTCATTTGCCACTCACGCAGAGAAATTGCTGCTCTTCCGACACTCCCGCTTTTCCAGCTCACTGCTGCTGCCGCTATTGTACTGCACTCAATTGTTCTTCACACTATATGGATCTATGTGGCTTGGATCAGGCTTTCTCCTGCTGCTGGATCTTAGTTTGGATGCTGCCGCTCTTTGTGACGGCTCTTAACGCTACCAGAGAGGTGAGAACAAAAATCGGATGCTGAGGCACTTTTGCATGCACCTCCTTTAGGGCTTATAAGAACGGGATGCCGTCGTCTTGGGCTGTGAACTAATCTGTAAACTTGATCTGATTAGTTTGACACACAACACAGACGCACCATTTTACTATTAGATTATTATTATAAGAGTAAAAGTTAAGTGAAAGAAAACCCTGAACTGTATGCTTGATTTGTATTTAGTACTGTTTTATCGAAACTAATGTCACATCCATATAGTTTAAGCAGAAGTGTGAAGCCTGTGGATGTTTACGAAATGTTTACTAGCCTCTTCCATGTGAATGTTCCACCCCAGATTAAACAGCGCTCTTCCCAGGAGTGCCTGACCAAAGGCAAGCGGTGTGTTTACTCGTGCCTGCTCTACTGTGGTCCCTGGAAGGCATGAATGCTCGCTCTGTATAGGTCCTGCTCATGTCCCTGCGCGGCAGTAATGAAACGTTTCCTTCTCTGCACCCCAGACAGGACTCGATCCCGTCCGCAGAGCCTATATGAAGTTTCCCAGCCATGCAATGTTCTTGGAAGGCTGTGATCCTGCTAGCCTTGGCCTCCATTGCCATCCAGTACACGGCCATCCGGACCTTCACGTCTAAGTCTTTCCAGCTGTGCCACGTGCCCGTCTTGCAAAACTGCAGCCTCAGCGTCCCAGAAACGGATCCGCTGTTTGAGCGCGGATGCGACGAATATGCTTACCTGACGTCGAACGGCTCGCGCAAGACCCACATCTTGGTGCTGGCCACGACGCGGAGCGGATCTTCCTTTGTGGGCCAGTTGTTCAACCAGCACTCGGACGTCTTCTACCTGTTCGAGCCGCTTTATCACGTGCAGACAGCTCTCATTCCTCGGCTCGCCCACAGCCGGAACGCGGCCGACAGGCGCGTGATGCTGGGAGCCAGCCGGGACTTGTTGCGGAGCCTCTACGGCTGCGACTTGCACTTTCTGGAAAGCTACATCAAGCCGCCGCCGGCCAACCACACGACGGATAAACTGTTCAGGCGCGGCGCCAGTCGAGCGCTCTGCTCCCAACCCGTGTGCGACGCCTTCAGTCCTGGCGAGACCAACATCGAAGAGGGCGATTGCGTGAAAAAGTGTGCCATTCTCAACATGACCCTCGCCGCCGAATCCTGCAGGGACAGGCAGCACGTAGCCATAAAGATTGTGCGGGTGCCTGAAGTCGGGGATTTGAGAGCCCTCTTGGAAGATCCACGCCTCAATCTGAAGGTGATCCAGCTGGTCAGGGACCCACGAGGGATCCTCGCCTCGCGGATCGAGACCTTTCGGGACACGTACCGTTTGTGGAGGATCTGGAGGGCGACCGGGAGGAAACCCTACAACCTGGATTTGTCTCAGCTCACCATTGTGTGCGAGGATTTCCTGAGCTCGGTATCGACGGGTCTGAGCCACCCCTACTGGCTCAAAGGGAAATACATGCTGGTGCGGTATGAGGACTTGGCGAGGAACCCTCTCCAGAAGACCAAGGATATCTACGACTACCTTGGGCTATCGATGGACAAAAACGTGGTCGAGTGGATTCAGGCGAACACCAGGGGGAGCAGTGAGCTCTCCACCAAACACAAGTATGGAACCGTGAGAGATTCGGCAGCTAACGCGGAGAGCTGGAGGCTCAAGCTGTCCTTTGACATGGTAGAATACACACAATCTGTGTGCCCAAAGATCCTACACATGCTGGGCTATAAAAGCGTCCGATCAGCCGAAGAACTGAAAAATCTCTCTCTCTCGCTGGTGGCGGAAAAAGTTTTTGTACCCTTTTTATGACTCGGAGACTTTTTTTTGATACTGTGTATTTATAAAATGCTGCCTTATGCTTGGTGTTAAGGTTATTGAGTCTTTCTACATCATGTTTCGATTTTGCACTAAACTCAATGAACTTATTCATATCTGTAGACAACAGCACAAGGAAAGTGAACGCAGACAACAGGTAATCTACATGCCTATTGGTGTATGAGCAGGCTATGGTGTGTGCTACACTATCACTGGTAATTGCTTGGCTGTTTCATTTAGCATCAGTGAATGTCTTATCCGTCATATTTTTCGCAGTCACTTCAAGATAATTACACGTTCATGGCAACATTCCGCTGTATAAGATAAGACTGGACAATAAATTTTGCGAACGTCGCAGCCGACCTTTAACATTATGGTGCATTTGTACTTCAGATAAACAAGGCTACCTTTGTTTTAGAGGGCAGTTAGACCAGGTTTGATTTAAACAGCTATAATTTCTAGCGGGAGACATCTTTGGATGACTGAACAGTGCTAGGATACATCACATTGCAGTAGTGTTTGGTGACATGTGAAAAATAAAAATGGAATCAAAAATATATACATTATTGCAACTTGATGAGTGTTTTTAAAAGAGAAATCAAAGATCAGGATTAGTGGTCAGAAGATCGAGAAATCTGGGTTCTAGGCTGGGACTGGCTGCATGTGTGGAGATTTGCATGTTCTTTCTGTGTACAGTACTGTGCAAAAGTCTTAGGCCACCATTAGATTTGTTATTTTAGCAATGGTGTAATAATCGTATACAGTCTAACCTCATTTCTCTCTCACCACCTGGGATGGCTAAACCCCGAAAATCCGCCAAACTTAAATGTGACAAATGTCTTCCCAACAATGCAATTTTATCCTTCTAAGTCGCCATGTTTCAGACTGTCAGTAGGTGGCACTTTAATCTTACTTTAAACTTGCAACGCCGGATGATGTACAGCCCCTGTCTGTTCTCAGAGATGTTAAAGAAGGAGGAGACTGGGCACTGGTTGAAATATGAATGAGACTAGTACAGAAGCCCTGCCCCGTCAATAGTAAGAAGCAATCAGCATATTAGTAAATGTGTCGTAGAAGGGAATGGCAAGTATTGTTGCCATTCTCAGCAACAGCTTATAGGCTACAGTGGCAATGTGGTAGCCTAGTGGTTAAGGTACTGGACTCTGGATCAGAAGGTCAAGAGTTCAAATCCCACCTTTGCCACTGTTGGGTCCTTGAGCAAGACCCTTAACCCACAATTGCTTGGATTGTAAGACTGTACCAATTGTAAGTCTGGATAAGGGCGTCTGTAAATGTATTTAGTGTGACCTCCCTTTACACTTGACAATGGCAATGTCTGGCAGCTGCCTCGGGATGCCAAGTTGACCCTTCTACAATCCGAAGAAGCTTGATCTGGAATGGTCTTGTTGGAAGGATAGCAGCCAAGAAACCACTTTTTTAGGCAGGTTTTTGTGAGGTTTTTTATTTTGCATACATATTTCCTGTATGACAAATAATTATATATGGTCATTATACCATTCCTAAAACAACAAATCTAAAGGTGTCCAAAGACTTTTGCTAAGACTTATGCAAGTTTCCTTTAGATATTCCACAAAGACATGCCTTAGGTCAGCTGGTGTTGCTAAAGTCTCCCAGTGTGAGTGAGTGTGTGTGTGCCCCGTGATGGACTGGTGCATTGTGCCTCTTGCAACCCTGAGCTGAATGAATATCGAAAATGCATGAATCAGTGACGCATGATTGGTATGCAGACAAAACACTTAAATAGAAAAAAAACATAGTAATATTTTAGGAGCAGTTTCAATCTTTTCTCGGTAGCACTTTTCAGTGTCGTGTTGGTAAATGCATACAAAATAGTCTCGTCGTCTTCGTACAGGGCTTGGTGGTTCCAGCGTAAATAAGCTAGTTGTGAGGCAAAAAAAATCATTTTTTGAAACTCAAAGCACAGCAGGGGAAGAATATTTTTTTGATGAGTCGTTCTACTTTTGCCAACATATGAAACATGCTGTCCTTGTGTGATCCTGAAAAAATAGGCGATGCTTATATAATCCCTGAACATGTCTATCGTAATGGCACGATAATAATTCGATGCCTACAAAGTCCTTCGAAACAAATGATTTTTGTTTGTTTTGGTTTGGGTTTTTTATTTCTGTTAGTATTTTTATTATTTCATATTTTGTAATCCTGCTTATTTCTGGTCAGGTTTGCAGAGGCCCTGATGCATATCCAGAAGAACACAGGGCACAAGTGCAAGCATTTCCTTCAGACTCCTCTCCCCCATGCCTACATGATTCCTGACCTTGCCGGAAGGCACCACTGGGGTTTAGGCCAGCGATAGATTTGTTGTTTTAGCGATTGTATAATGAACATATGGCACATTGTTGACCCAAAAAGTTCAAACTTGCATTCGTCACTTTGCACTGATCGTCATTCGAGTGTTTATCTTAGCCTTTTCACCTTGTTCCCCTTCTGAAAAGTGGTTTCTTGGCTGCTACCTTTCCAAAAAGACCATTCCTGGTCAAGATTCTTCCTGCTGTAGAAAGGTCAAGTTGGCAGTACATACAATTATTTTGGTTGTATTCTAATAAATAATTACGTA
Source organism: Ancistrus triradiatus (assembly GCA_025084515.1). Classification (NCBI taxonomy): domain Eukaryota; kingdom Metazoa; phylum Chordata; class Actinopteri; order Siluriformes; family Loricariidae; genus Ancistrus; species Ancistrus triradiatus. The sequence continues at coordinate 46,123 of JAJAGP010002299.1, read as the reverse complement.
TGGTCATTATACAATTTCTAAAACAGCAAATCTAATGGTAGTCTGGTGGCCTAAGACTTTTGCACAGTACTATATACAGTATGATGTATAATGATGTATAAAGTCAACATATCTTAATGAGTAACCAGTTGAGACACATACAGACACAGTTGACTGTGTCTGAGGCTGATGAGGCCTGTCTCGTAGCTAGCCCTGTGTTGGACTGGCTTCTCAGTAAGGGGACTATTTTCTCTGCACCCTGTGGGGTTAAAAAGGGGGAAAAATGCAGCATATACACATACTGACCACTTTATTAGGTGTACCTCCTTGTTTCTACACTCATTGTCCATTTTATCAGTTCCACTTACCATATGGAAGCTTTTGTAGTTCTACAATTACAGACTAGTTCACCTGTTTCTGTACCTACTTTTAGTCCCCCTTTACTCTCCCTTTACTCTCTAGTTCTCCAGTGGTCAGGACCAGCACAGATCAGGTTCTATTTTGGTGGTGGATCATTCTCAGCACTACAGTGATGCTGATGTGGTGGTGGTGTTTTCAAACACTGTTCACTCACTATCCGGTTTATTACAGACAATCAGCCTTATTGCTCCATCTTGTAGATGTAAAGTCGGAGACAGGAGCTCATTTGTTGTCGCACAATTTGTGTTAGTCATCCTCTAATCCTTCATCAGTGCTCACAGAACGCTGCCTACAGAATGCTGGTGGCTGGACATTTTTGGTTGGTGAACTAATTTCAGTCCAGCAGTGACACTGAGATGAGGTGTCAGATGCAGCACTGCTGTGTCTGATCCACTCACACCAGCACAGCACATACTAACACATCACCACCATGTCAGTGTCACTGCAGAGCTGAGAATGACCCACCACCCAAATGGGACCTGATCTGTGCTGGTCCTGTGGGGGTCCTGACCATTACAGAGCAGAGTAAAGGGAAGAACAGAAGGCCTAGAGTGTGTGGTTCATTTATATGGTAAGTGGAACAGATAAAATAGACAATGAGTGCAGAAACAAGGAGGTGTACCTAATAAAATGATCTTTCAGTGTATATCTTACTGTTGTCCTAAAGCAGTATAACCTATTCTGAACAAGCAAAACATATGTTAACCCCTAGGATAGGACGCAGCTATTTCCAATTCTTGATACATATAGTGGGGGCCAAGAGTGTGAGATCACTAGTGGAAAGAGTGAACATTAAATTTAAAAAGTACAATGGTACTTCGGTTCTCAACCAACCTGGAACTCGTCGAATTCAGTTGTTGATGCATTTTGACTAGAAAAATTTGTCCGTTATCACACTTGCTTAAACTAGTATGTGGAGCCATGCGACTCTTTGGTTGATGATTCCATACACAGTGATTCAGATTCACAATAGTCCTTGCTCAGTGAAGAACTCCGCTGTTTATTGCATTTTTCTTAATCTATATTAATGTATTCTTAGTGCAAATAAGTCTCCATGTTTCCTAAAATTGTTAGTAATGACAGCCAACCAAAAGCAAAACAGGAACTTAATGCTCCAGAACACAGGCTGCAGTTAGCTTAGCAGCTAGTTCACCAGTAGTGTAATTGTTTGCTTTTAGTTTTCACTTTCAATGCATTACTCACTAAATTACATGAGATGTAAAACATGTTATTATAAAATAAGCTTTGTCTTAATGATTTTGGCCAACTGTAGGTTAATGTAAGTGTTTTAAAAATTAAGGTAGGCACCGCTATGATAGACTATATTAAGCTCATCAGTTCATGATACATTTAGCTTATGATGGATTTGTACAATACAACTCCATTAATGCATATAATGCCTCATACAGTGTGGATTTTCTGGGGACCTGGAACAGATTCACTCAATTTATATTATTCCTTAAGGGAAAAAATTTGCTCGGTACTAGTCTTTTTCGGTTCTTGACAAGCCTTTTGGAACGAATTAACGAGAATCGAGGTACCACTGGATTCCAAAGAGCTTCTTGTGATGTTACTGAATGCTTGGCTTTCTCTGTCTTCAAGTGCCCCCATAAATGCTCAATGGGTTTTAGGTTATGTGCCTGTGGTAATACGTCCATGACAGTCAGAATACCTTGATACCATATTTGGTCTTCGCGTAATTGCTGCAAAGCTTTCCTTCTCCACAAAGATCCAAACAAGCATTTTCAATTAAATAGTAAAAATCTTGGCCACATATTTCAAGTCATGAAGTGATTATGTACTTAAGAGCCATTCGACTTGTCTTAATCACAGAAATGTGTGGAAGGATAATTAGCAGTATGACAGATAAAAATACAGTGATTTGCATGCACTGCAATAATCCAAGGTCATGTGTTAATTGGTTTTGTCATAAGCTTTGGGAAAAACTGTGGGTTTTGTACAGCAGTTGACAAAATAAGTTGTAGATTAACTGTACTGGGGCACACCAATCAGGCATAGGGGCCCAACTGTGCATAAAAATAAGCCTGTTAAACACTATATAGATGAAGCAATTTAACTCTAAAGTGGGCGGTACTCTCCATGGATGAGAAATGAAGAACAAATTACAGCTAAAGAATTTTTATTAATTTGCATAATGCTCAGTGGTTCTCAAACGTTTCCTGCACCCCTTTTGTAGATTAGGAATATGTTTCAAGCCCTTCCACTCCAACACACACAGTCGTCCTTTGCTTCCAAGCTCCACTGGAATGTATTTTAGGCATTCGTTAACCTCTAATTGAACAAAACAATGTAATAAAATGACAAATCACCTTTAGGGTGGAATTATTACAAGTAACATGCATTATGTATCTTAAGCAGCTCTGTACTCTTAGTGCAAATAAGTCTTCATGAGTCCTAAAAAGGTTGGTATTGACAGCCAATCGAAAGAGAAACATCTGACCCGAAACCACCGGAGCACAGGCTACAGTTAGCTTAGCAGCTATGCTAGCTCCTTGAGTTCACCAATAGAGTAAGTGTTTTGCATTCACTTTTCACTTTCAACCCACTACTCACTAAATTATATGAGATTTTGCAACACTGTATTATAAAAGAAGCTTTGTGTTAATGATTTTGGCTAACTGGAGCTTAATGGAAGTGTTTTTAAACATTACTTATCATAGGCTCTGCAATAACACAGTATAGACCGCTCTACCAAACACTTAAACTCCTCGGTTCCTGATACATTTAACTTATGATGGATTTGCCGGAACATATCCCTGGAACATATACAATACTACACCATTAATGTATATAATGCCTTATACAGTGTGGATTTATTTTCTTGGGGTCTGGGACGGATTGGTTCAATTTACATTGTTCCTTATGGGAAAAATTTGATCGGTACTTTTTTTTTTACAATGATGCTGGAGCATTAGGGGAAATGTAGTGCCTGTAGTGACTTTGTTTGGCGTGTCCTATAGTCCTGTTCTGATGTTTTACCCCTGGTCATTTTAGTGTGGCATGTGCGAAAGTACAGTGGGTCTGATGACACCCCAGTGAGCAATTAAGGTTGTCCATTTTTGTAATCATTAATAGTATAAACTCATTTTAGCTAGTTTAGCATTGGTAATGATAACTGTTTTGATATGAAACAGTATTAATAATCCACCATAACATAATAGAATGATCCCATTCCAACTCTTAGATTCAGACTACTCAGTCATTGTGCTATGTCCATTGAACATGTAAAAATAGAATCCTGATGCTGATGTGGCGTATTGGGCATTGCCTCGGATCTTCTTTGCTATGGGCATGACTGAAAAAAAAAACACCTTGAATGTTAAAAATGGGCAAATGTTACTTGAGGATGTGAGCCTGCAGTGCTGATGGCATAGTGCAGCCCCATTGAGATGCAGAGCGCGCAGCTGAAAGCTTTGATCTGCCTGGCTTGTCATGGCTGGAATCCTGCATGCTCTTATCCCAGAGTCACAGGGGTGCTGGAGATGTGCCTATGGAAATGCTCTGCTCTCTCCAGAGTGATTTGGGGGGGAAAGGTGCAGAAATATGATGAATATGGTTTTATAGAACAATACTTTGAATACTGTATAGTCTGGATATCCAAACTCAGCTTGTATTCTTTTTCTTTAAGCTGCTATGGAAATAAGACTTTAGTTAGCAGATGTTGGTTTAATAGCCCAAAGCCTTACTGTGTTTACATTAGAGGGTGACAATTTGGTCAGGTTCACAATTAGCAAGGCACTACTATAACACCAAATCAGAAAAAGTTGAAACAGTAAAATAAAAATGCAATGTTTCTTACGTTTAATTAGATTTTTATTTCATCACAGATAGTATGAACCAATATAGTTTAAGTTTTTTTTTTCTGGTCAACGTCATTTCATTTGTTAATAAACATCCTTTCCTGCATTTCAGCACTGTAACAATCCAAAAAAAGTTGAGATAGGGGCAGTATAGGGTTAATATTGAGGTAAAATAAAACTAAATAATGATGTGATTTTTAAACAGGTAATGTCAACAGGTGATTGTATTCATAATTTGGTACTGAGTCTCTGAGGAGCAAAGATGGGCAGAGAAAATTATTGAAATGCTCCTCAAAGAAACACTGGAAGGGATTTGCATATTTTAGTCCTAATTTTTCTGAGTTTTGGCTTGTTTTGCGTTTTGTTCTTGTTAAAAAAAAGGCATGGATGTCCCTGTAAAAGATGTCGTCTTGAAGGCAGATTGTGTCACTTTAAAATCTCTATGTACTTTTCTGCATTAATGCTGTCATGACAGAAGTGTAAACAACCTTTGCCATGACAGATCCTTGCTTTTGGACTTGTTACTCATAACAGTCTACACGGTGTCCATTGCTTCCCATTCCTTCTGGAATACAGATTGGTCTGACCTCAATATATTTCCACTGCGTGATGATCCATCAGAAATTACCCCAGATAAGTCAACGCTGCATCTGGACATGGTAAATATGAGTCTTCTTTTTTTGCACAGTAAAGTTTTAAGTGGCATTTGTGAATGTAACTCCATATTGTAGGGCTTGATAAAGGTTTGATAAAATAATCCCTTGCCCATGTGGTTCTGTCAGCCATTGTTGAATGGCGGTTCATCATGCAGTGCCGTCTGAGGGATCGGAGATTGGGTCCTCAGTTTAGGCTTGTGCCCTTGCCCTTTATGCACTGAAATTCTTTGAAAGATTTAATGATATTATGCACTGTAGAGGGAGTTCCTTCCTTCTATATTGTTTTTAAACACTTCAATAATTTTCTCATGCTTTTATTCACCGTTGCTCCTCAGAAACTAGTCCTTGCTTTGTTGATGTGTAACTCATCAGCTAAGTCTCATTACCAAGTTAGGTTTTATCACCAGTTACTTTGTTGCCCTCTAGTGTGAATTGGGCTTTGCTGTTTGCATTGATGTATGCATTGATGTATGCATTATTACATCAATGATTTCCAGCCATGTGCTAACATAGTACTTCAAGCAGAATGTAAATGAAATGTATGTAAATTAAAATATTATGCGTATTTATGGTCATACATTTTCCTAAGCAGTCAGTCAATAGGAAACATAACCATGTAATGTTTTTGATATGTTCTTGTACTGTAATTTAAAGACAAGAATTCACCATTTCCTACCTAAACTCCTACTTCTAACTAAACATAGTAGAACTGGGGGCATACATTAGGATTTATAAAAACATAAATATAGTGGGAAGTATTTTAAGGTTACAACATGAAAGCTAAAATGAACACCATCCTTAAGAATTGCTGTCAATTTAAAATGCATTACTCAAATAGAAACTGAGTTACTGTAAACATTTAGTTGCAGTTACTGCTGAACAAGCGGGTCACACCAGATACTGAAAGCAAAGGCTCAGTACTTTTGCCACTCAAAGATACATAATATTGGGTGATTGCCTCAATAAAAATCGACCCAGTATATTATTATTGTTTCTTTTATTCACCATTGCAGGCAGAAATCCCCAAAATTTCAGGACTGTATGATCAAAGTTAACACGGAAGTCCATATATGTGATAGATAGGAACTTGCATCATACAATATGGTTCTAGATTTAAGTTTCAAGTGATCACCTTAGAAAAACAACTACATTGTATATGGCTGTATGGATCTACATTAAATCACTGTATATTTTTGCTGTGCCACTAATTGTCATGGATTTTGATCATGGTTTATTTATAAGGATGACCGTATCTAAAAGGCTACTGTCATCTCTCCATCTGTACTGTGTTCTGCAAGAGCTGCACTTACATTCACATTTCAATTCCCAGAAGTTCATTCAAGACGCATACACTTCTGACAAGCATTAGGGATCTGTCACCTTGCTGAAATTTAATTTCCTAAAAGTGCAAAGTAATTCGCATGTCCGGTAAGCTCCAGATTTATTAATATAAAAAATGGGTAAAATGGTTATGAAAAATGTTTCTGTGGTTATAAGCATGAACTTGCACTGAAAAATGGAACCTGTAATGCCTAATATATATTTGGTCATTTGTAAAGCTGCATTTAGAAACAATTCTTAGCATGCAGCACTTTACACTGTCAAGACCTTGAACAGCTCTTTTGTTTCTAGTAATGAATCCGGTTAGGAATGGGGAGTTTATGACTTCGGTTGCTACATTTTGTTCACAACTAAATCAGAAGGATACATGATGTCTTTTCTTTATGGTTTGCATTTCATAATGCTGCTAATAATGATTCTAATTTGTGATTCTAACCAGACTGTTGGTTATGAAATGTTTGCTATTTCAAGCCTGGTTGTTGGAGTTTGTAGAGCAGGGCTCCGGTGAGAATGTACTATGTGGGCTGACGGTTGCCATTCACTCTATTTCTGGAGCTCTGGATCCCACACATAGTCCCAAAGAATGGTTTTATTCCGATCCATATATTTTGAGCAGCTGGCAGTCTGAACTCTGAGCACTTTGAATTGTTATCTTTCTCCAGACAAAAGCAGCTACTCTTAGTTTGATCATTTGGGAACAATCCTACTGTAAATAGCAGCCAGGGGTACAATGAGATTTCAGGGCTGCTATCTATCTAGAGCTAGATGTCAAATTGTGGGGAACTGCATTTTGCTATCTTTGCCATGAATCACCACGGAATTTAATAATATACATATTTCATGCAGGCTGAAAAGCTACAGAGGCTGTGTTACCAAAGGCAAAGATGTCTCATGATATAAGATAAGTTACTCATTTGGACTGTAGTCAATGTTGTCATTATGTCATTGATGCTATAGGGCTACAAATCCAGCATGAATATATTGGGGCATAGTTTGGTTGACTGGATGAACCCTCTTACACCTAACAGTCGAGCAGTATTGATTTATTTAGACTAGCAATAAGCATGTTTTACACATTTTGTCAGCGATTGCATGTTTTGGACCCATGGTTCCCAGGTCAAGCTATTTCCTGGTGGACAATGCAAGTAAGCAAGACTATTTTAGAGAAGACGTGGTTTGAAAGAGGAGTTAAGGAGGCAATCTATGTGCAATTAGAACAACCATCATTGAACAGAGGGGGTGGTTTATGACACCAATTATCAGCAATTTACAAAACCTTCTGGAGAACCATTGCATGGATCAAGGTGCGAATGATCCATGCGACCCTAATGACTCACTGATTACAAGATGGGGCAATGACTCACTAATGATTCACACCTTGGCTCCTGTAACCCAGGATGAGTCAGTGATTTCAGAACCACCTCCAAACCCCACTAAAGGTTAAATATCTGGGACTCTGCATCAGCTTCTAGAACTGAAGAAGCCTTTTAGATGAGAGGTGAAATGTCTTCGAGAACCAAAAAATGAAGTCCAGTTACCTTCAACTGAAGCACTCAAGACCTTCTTACTCTTTCCTTCAAACTCTTTCCTACGTTTAATTTCTTTGGCACAGTATAGGACTTTCTGAGTGCCCCCAAACCTGGAAGGTATTAAACCACACCGCAACTTACAGCAGGAATATTGATTTGAGATGTCGGGGTTTGATTGTATATTGATTACACTGTAACAAAAACTGCATTTGATCAAATGCTACAGTGGGATTTGCTTAGTATAGGCAAAGCAAGATTGAAAAGAATGTTGTCCTGGCACAGAATTAGCAAAACATTAACTTTTTAATATTTGGCATCCAGAATAACCTTTAAGTGACGTATTTGAACCAGTTTTAAGAGGTGGGAAGTAACATATTGCAATAAGTTACTTAGACCAAATATACTATTTTAATTTCAAACATGGGCTTAGGTTTTCAGTAGTGGCTCCACTAAATAAAAATGACAGTGTTAATTATAGTATGGACCAAATGTGGATAATTATATGCATACACAAACCCACATAAACTTCACATAATTATAGATTAGGATCTAATTATATACAGTAAACACTTATATAAAAAAATGTATATATATATATATATACTGTGCTATTCTGGCAAAAAGACAAAAGTTCAAGTTCATATACACTACTTTAACACTACTACACTTACACTACACTACGTTTATACAGAACAGTGCAAAAATCTTAGGCCACCATTAGATTAGCTGTTTTACCAATTATATAAAGACCATACATAACATATTGCCGACGACTGGACCCAAACATTTCAAACTTGGATTCGTCACTCCATAATACTCTTTTCCACTGATCTTCATTCCAATCATTGTGAGCTTTAGCATATCGTAGCCTTGTGACCCTGATCCCTTTCCAAAAAAGTGGTTTCCTGGCTGCTATCCTTCCGAAAAGCATTCATGATCAAGCTTCTTCAGACTGTAGAACTTTCAACTTGGTGTTGGGGTGAAGCTGCCAGATGCTGCTATTGCTCATGTGTAAGGGCAGTAGTCTGCAGCAGTCCAGGTTTCTCGTTCACAACACCGCTGCTAATGAAGGCGATGATGGCTGGCTGTCAGTGGCAGGACACGTAGTGGGCGCCGTAACAACAAACATCCTCCTGCTAAGCACCTGGAAATGGTCCAAACATAGACAAGGGTGTGGTGAAGGTGCCACCTGTGTCTGGATGGTGGAAAATGAAACCGTGGAGCTGCTCGTGCTTGTCGGCCATATACATTACAGATGCGCGCATTTAAATAAAAAACGTTCAAAAGTGTTTTAAAGGAGCCTGATGTCACTAATCTATTACAATACTAATTGCTAATGTTAGCCGTGTCACCCTGCATAATATTTTTGATGCGCAATGCATGATGCAATACACGGTAATACCAGAATTTTAATCATTCTCTCATCATTATTATATTCGTCACAGCTTGATCTGTAATGCTAATCTGTTCCCGTGTAACAACTAGCATGCTGCTCAAACCATTATTTTGCCAGTGCATGGCTTGATAAACATACAGTTTTAATTTAAATTGAATTATGCCATTACTCAAACAAGATTACCTCATACTATTGAGCTCAATGAGATAAAAAAGTACTAATGAACTTAGAGTGATTCATATCTACGTTAGGAGATGTTTGGAGATTTGGTTTCACATATGAGAAATATGGGCGGCACCGTGGAACAGTGGTTATCACTGTCACCTCACAGCTCAGAGATCCCCAGTTTGATCCTGACCCCGGGTTCTGTTTGTGGAGTTTGCATGTTCATATGGGTTTTCTCCTGGTAAGTGGATCAAAAAATTAATGAATGAATGATATGATTCCATTGATATAATGATTACTGTAGCTAATTAATGCTACACTTAATATAAACCTTAACCTCAGGAACCTAAAGAAAATCTTTGCTTTGGACTTTTTCTTCAAAGAAAGTTACAGGTTACGAAAAAAAGCAGTTTCCCTCATGGGGACCAGCAAGTCCCCACAATGTAAAAAATGTCAGAACTATCTATCTAATATCTACTGCTGATATATACATGGCACACACAATTTAACAGATTATCACCAGTATTATACTATATATATTATAGTATTTTGATGCAAAGTATTTATGTTAATTGGTTCTTTTATTAGAAACATTCATTGCATATTTGAAGCTGTGTTTATGCGATGGAAAAGCAGTATAAGTTCAGTGTCTGAATTCTCTGAAATGCTCTACCCTCATGAATTTTGCCCATTATAACAGTGCAGTATATAGTTTTCCAGATATTGTAGGGAATAGGGAACAGTTTCAAACAGAGCATACATGTCCTAGAGTGCACTGGGGATAGGACTTGTGTGGAAATGGTAAGTTTTAGGTCACATTTATGCAGAAATCTAGAAAGGGTTCAAAAACTTTCAAGCATCACTGTATGTGAGAAAGCCAAAACTATACTTACTTATTATATTGTACTATAAAATAATAGAATATGATGGATTGGCGCCCTGTCTAGGGTTGTTCCTGCCCTGTTCCATGCACTGGCATGACCAGGATCCAGCAGATAAGACAATGAATAAATAATATAATACTATATATAGTAGTATTTCTTTTCTTTTTCCTATTTATACTTGCACAAAATGATCCAGTCCAACTCACCTTAAAAGGTATACTGTGTATAGAACTGAATGAAATTATATAAGTTAGTTCCATCCTTACAATCTGATTGGTTGGAAGCTCACCGTGCTGATATTTGTGATAATCACCAAAACAGTATCACTCCGCTGACACGTTGCCAAGTAACAAGCTGTATTCACACAAATATAAGACCTATACAAATAACAGAATAACCCTAATAAATAACTAAAGTATATTAAAAGAATAAAGAATGTAATTTTTTAATTCATGTTCAGTTTTAGTACTTTTTTCTTTCATCTTCACTTATTTGCACTTTGTATTTCAAAGTCACGTTACTTGGTAGTGTTTTCTAAACCATATGCCTTTTGTAGCCTTCTGTGTTAGAGCAGGGTAGGGAATTGTTACCGTTGCATAGCAACAACTCATTTGTTGTGGACCTACTTTTTGGGGGAAGGTATTGTCAGTATTAAAGCCTATTCAGTATGAAATGCAGGGCTTCTTTGATTTGTTTTGTTGTATAAAATCAATAGAACACTCGATGTCATGTGTCGCGAAAAGCATCATGGCTGTGATTATCTATGGCACTCGCCTGTGCAATAGAACACGAATGGGTGGAAGGTGTTGTGGAAGATGTCAGGGTTAAAGACTATTCTGTTTGAAAGTCAGGACTTCATGTGACGGCTGTGGTTATCTATGGCACTAGCCAGAATTTTTATGGGAAATGAAGTGCTTGTAGTGAAGATGTGTAAGACATCTTGTAGTTCTGATAAGCAATATGGTATAAAATTGACTTTTTTTTATTGCTTTGAATTTGGTGGGACACAGCAACATTTTACTGGGGCGTGTGCCCCAGTAAAGTGGGTCTGATGATGTCCATGGAGTAGCCCTATCCACTTACTGGCAGGTTTGAGTGAAAACCATAGAATCCAAACAGTGAACATGGAAAACTCTACACGGACAGTACATTTACATTTACAGCATTTAGCAGACGCCCTTATCCAGAGCGACTTACAATTGGTACAGTCTTACAATCCAAGCAATTGTGGGTTAAGGGTCTTGCTCAAGGACCCAACAGTGGCAGCTTGGCAGAGGTGGGATTTGAACCCTGGACCTTTTGGTCCAGAGTCTAGTACCTTAACCGCTACCACAGTCCCCAGTAATAGTAAATAAGGATTGAACAGCGTTGAACCAAGACAACCATCTATAGGATTGTGGTAGCCTAGCAGTTAAAGTACTGTCCTATGTACCGGAAGATCCATGGTTCAAATCCCACCTCTGCCAAGCTGCCACTGTTGTGTCCTTGAGCTTGGTAATTCTGGAGATGCGCGTCTGCTAAATTTCATAAATGTAAATTTGTGCCAATGTACTGTCCTTTCTTTTTCATTTATTTATTTAACTAACAGACAAAATACCAGACAAGTGGAAAGCTGGTCTCTGTAAGTACGCAAGTAAATGATGTCTAGTTTATTTATTAGAAGCTAAATATTTCACTTGTCAATAAATCAAGCTCTTGTGGACTGAGATCTTATGCTATAATACACACACCTGCATTCAAGTGTCTCTCCCAGTATCCGTGGCAACGTGAGGTGACGAAGTGCACCACATAGCTAAGAAGCATAATTTGACAGAATGACGCAGAACTGCTTATTGCTCCTTTCGTCCGGAGGAAATGCAAAGTAGAGATTCCTCACTCTGTCAGTGGCTCTCTCGACCCATCACCCCACCGCTCGCTCTCTCTCTTTCTCACTCACTCTTCAGCATCTCCATTTAGTCTATCTCCTCGCATTACTCTTTCTGTTATCTTTAATTTTCGTGCCTATGTAACATGTCTTAAAGCAATTTGTGACAGTATTTATGTTATAAATATTGGCATCCTTGATATATGGATTAAGATATGCAGTGTGTCCTTGCAGTTACTTAGCATAATATCACATTGAAAAGGTTTCTAATAAGAATAATAATAATAAATAATGGGCTTGCATAGTGCCACAGTGGTGGGTGATGTTGCATCACAGCAACAGAGATCCCCGGTTCCATTATTGGCCAGGACATGTGGAGTTGGCATGTTCTCCTCATGCCTGTGTGGTACATCAGGGTACTTCCAATTTGATTTCACATTATAAAGATATGCATTAGGTCAATTGGTTTCTTTAAAGTGTGTGTGAGTGCCCGTGCCCTGTTTTATTCAATCTTTTAATCATTAAACAAACACATATGCTTAAGTGATGATCCACAATTAGTAGTCCTCAACGAGCCTAGATGTGTAAAGTGACACATTGCTTGACACATGTTTGAATCCACAATTCTTTCTGGCACTTGCTGAAGAGGCTGTGTATTTTGCTAAGAAACTTGAGCAAAAAGAATCTCAGCATGAGAGACAGAAGGGAGGTTCAATTAATTTAAAGCCTTGTCAAAAGCAAATGGCACTCTTAATCTAGGAACTAGACAGCTGCGAGGTGTGAAATGTCAAAACAACATGTCGATAAACATCGATAAACATCATAAACACCTTTATTATCTCCTGATGGAGATCATACAGCTGATTGCACAACACAAACTTTTAAGATTTGGCATCAAAACATTATCTTTTCTACTTTTGCTCCATAGATGTTATGAATGAATGCGGTTAGAACTCATTCAGCTTCAGATCAGCCAGTGTTTGTAATGAAACTCAATTTACCAGAATGCATCTCAAACACCCTGCAAAACGTCATTTCAGAGGGGTAGCATTAAGACCCGAAAACCTCCAATACCTCAAACTCCCAGCATGAATACAGGACATTGGATTGGTAACGCATCAAACTACACTCATTCAAACATTCCCACAAAAACAAAACGCACCCACGTAGAAATGTCGGTTGCCTTTTGTATAGTAGCGCTGTAGAGCCAAAACGGAGGAAACTAGCCGTGTGTAAACGCAGCATTGCGATAAATTCACAACCTTTTCTGTTCCAAAGTCCTCCTTCTCCACTAAAGAAGAGCTAAAGCTAGTAGTACTCTTCTCTGATGTTTCCTCATTCTCACCACAGTATTGCTAGCTAATGCTAGTTAATGCTAATGCTAACTTAACCACAATGGATGGCTGTTTGCCTCCCCGGTCTTTCCCCAGTTTTTGAGTCAAGCAAACTGCAAACGTCTAATGTGATTGCGGCTACATGCATCATCTGTGTAGTCTCCATTTCAGCACTAGCATATATTCTCAGTTAGCGTTTAGCATCTTGCTAGTGCTTAGAACTGGTTAGCTCTGAGCTTCTCTTACCTCTTGACGTGTTGTGCTTGGTGTTTAGCATTAGCATTTAATATTCCTCCTTTTCTGTTGACTCCTTCTTCATAGGTTTGGTGGTTTTGTGAGTTGTTTGAGGTTCTAAGTTTTGTTACACGTCGTGACTTTAAAAGTCCTCTAAATGTTTTGCGCTCAAACCGGCGAGTTGGTGGCTCGTGTTGTTCAGCAGTCATTATCTTTGAATGAAGTCTGATATGACATGCCGTTCCTGAGGTCATCCTCCTCGCGCTGAGCTGCGCATCGCTGATTGCCAGGAATGAAATCACAGAGTGCCGGACCTTTTCAGACTGACAAGTCCTTTCTGACTCACTGCTCTCTCATTGCCGTGACCTCTAGCTGATCATTCTGCTCTCAAAACAACCAAGGAGCTTCCTGCAAATTTCTAGCACAGCACTTGCGTGAGTGGCCTTTGACCTCTGCGTCGGTCTGACTCTCGGGCGGTGATTTATTTTTTGTTTGTTTGTTTGTTTTTAATCCCTTAACAAATACAGTAAGAGTGGACATGACTGCAAGCTGTGTGGAAAGGATTTAGCTTCTTTACTGAGAACGTCAAACACGCATAAGGATGTCCTTTGAGGGCAGTCAACACACCACCCCACACACACACACACTTGTACACATGAGGAACACAGTTCAGATGCAGAACACTGTCCAATATGCAGAATATCGGCAGTATGGCCAATCTAGTAGTCCATTATCTAGCATCATTGAAAGTAATTTGGATTTAGGTGGTATCATAACTTGGATTTGTCACTCTTTTGCCCTGATCTTCATTCCAGTATTTGTGAGCTTCAGAATAGCTTGAAAAAACATTTTCTCTTCTGCTACCCTTCCAAAAAGAAGAGTCCCTGATCAAGCTTCTTTGGACTGTAAAAGAATCGTGAATAGGGATGAAGCTGCCAGCTGCTGTTATTTGTAAGGGGATCACACTAAGTACCTGCCACTGAAGCCTATAGAAGCTGTATTTTCTGTTTTTTAATCCTGCATGCAATTTCCTGCATTTTCTTTTTGTTTTCTAATAAAGAGACTGAGAGATAATTGTATATTGTCATTACACCATTGCTAAAACAATGGCTTAATCTAGTGGTGGCCTAATACATATGCACAGTACTGGAAATGTACAATTGTTACCATTTGTTATATCTGTTTCGGTGTAGTCTAAGACACAAAAAAACCACTCGCACTGAACGTTCGTCAGCAACTCTTTCTATCCACGTTTATAAAACTATAGTGGTGTTAAAAAAAACAATAAAAGAGAATTTAAAAGTATTTTCTAACTAATTTAGCTCTAACTCTGAAAGGCGTCATGTCAAGTCAAATTGATTTATATAGCGCTTTTTACAACAGGGCATCGTCTCAAAGCAGCTTTACAACTATCTAGGCCCTCAGACCCAAGTGAGCAAGCCTAGGGTGACAGTGGCAAGGAAAAGCTCTCTAAATGTGACGGGGAAGAAACTTTGGGAGGACCAAAGACCCCCAAAAAAAGTCAGACTTGGGAGGCATAGATGATAGATTTTTTAATTAAACTAACTTACCTGAATATTACATTTATTTACAGTGGTTCCTTGGTTCTCAACCAACAGAACAGATTAGACAGTCTGGAACAGATGAATTAAATTTACATTATTCCTTATAGGAAAAATTAGCTCTTTTTGCAAAGAAAAAATTGCACCAGTTTAGCCATGTGTTAGTGCTAAAGCTTTACTGTGGTTATTATTTACATAATTCATACAAGCTATCCCGGCTGCTGAATGAAGGTAGAACAAATGAAGATCTCGGATTTCTGTAATAACATCTAATGGAAAACTCCTTTCTTTCTTCTGAAGCGTGTCTGTTTTTGTTTTTGTTTTTTGAGTAAGCTGATGCTGAACAATAACAATACTGCCTAACTTAATAGAGCACAGCCTCATGTATCTGCCTCATTATCACTCACATCCTTACATCCTGGTCTAAAATTTCCAGTGTCTTCGTCCTCCTTGTGTGATTAATGATAAAGTGACGTTGTGTACATATTTATGCGAGTGCTTTTAATCCGTTGGTGAAGGAGAAACACTGGTCCACATGCATGCTTAAAGTCTCATCCATCATAATGGCGACACATAAAAAGTGTTTTTGCGAGCGCCACATTTAGAATAGGTGTCCTAAATGTGGTGCATTAGCATACGGCCTTTACTTAAATTTCAGACAGTGGATCGAACTGCCATTGCGTAGGAACCTTCAGGTGATGCAACCAGAGCCCTGAATATGGTAACCACACCAAAAGAAAAGACATTCCAGACACCATACATATTCTTAAAAAAATATTTTATGAAAGCAGTGGGAAATTTGTCTGCCTTCATAAAGTTGGGATCATCATACTCCATAATCACGTAAGAAAAAGACAGCTCATAACGCGTAGCAGAGACATTGACAAAAATATTAATGTTGAAACACAGACCAGTAACCATTATTTTTGGTGAAGAAAAGCACATTTCTGGAAACTGCCAATCTTTCTGGGTAATATAGTGATTTTGCCATGAAAATATGCAACATAACACTGGTATGTACAGTCTAAACTCGTTATCTCGTTATCCCAGGATCAATTTCCCACTCAAAAGAACACTCTCTCCTGCCCTCACATGTTCACTGAATTATGTTTATTAGATATAAAATGTATTTAATATTTCTAAGGGAAAGTCCTTCTTCTCTGGAGCTTCCATAAAGCTTGGTTTCACCTCTAGTGTGTTTAGAAGGATCCATCTAATGTATCTTTCATTTATTTGTCATCTATATTTGGTCCATAGTTCAGTACCTTAACCGCTAGGCTACCACAGTCCCACCACAGAAGCAGATAGACTAGCTGGTGTGTTCTGGATCATTGTCCTGCTGCAGAACCCAAGTTCGTTTTAGCTTGAGGTCACCAACAGATGGCCAGACATTCTCCTTCAGGATTTTTTGGTAGAGAGCAGAATTCATAGTTCCAATTATCACAGCAAGTCTTCCAGGTCCTGAAGCAGCAAAACAGCCCCAGACCATCACACTACCACCACCATATTTTACTGTTGCTATAATGTTCTTTTTATGAAATGCTGTGTTACTTTATGCCAGATGTAATGGGACACACACACCTTCCAAAGAGTTCCAGAGTGATAACTTGCAATGAGTCTCATAGCGTTGTGGAGGAATTTTGGCCACTCATCTTTGCAGAATTGCTGTAATTCAGCCACATTGGAGGGTTTTTGAGCATGAACAACCTTTTTAAGGTCATGCCACAGCATCTCAATAGGATTCAGGTCAGGACTTTGACTAGGCCACTCCAAAGTCTTCATTTTGTTTTTCTTCAGCCATTCAGAGGTGGACTTGCTGGTGTGTTTTGGACCATTGTCCTGCTGCAGAACCCAAGTTTGTTTCAGCTTGAGGTCATGAACAGATGGCTGGACATTCTTCTTCAGGATTTTTTGGTAGACAGCAGAATTCATAGTTCCATTTATCACAGCAAGTCTTCCAGGTCCTGAAGCAGCAAAACAGCCCCAGACCATCACACTACCACCACCATATGTTACTATACTCTATAATGTTCTTTTTCTGAAAAACACACCTTCCAAAGAGTCCAACTTTTGTCTCGTCAGTCCACAGAATGTTTTCCCAAAAGTCTTCGGGATCATCAAGATGTGTTCTGGAAAAATTGAGATTGAGCTTTAAGTTCTTTTTGCTCAGCGGTGGTTTTCGTCTTGGAACTCTGCCAAGCAGGACATTTTTGCCCAGTCTCTTTCTTATGGAGGAGGAATAAACACTGACCTTAACTGAGGCAAATGAGGCCTGCAGTTCTTTTGGATGTGGATGTGGGGTCTTTTGTGACCTCTTGGATGAGTCGTCGCTGTGCTCTTGGGGTAATTTTGGGCAGCCGGCCACTCCTGGGAAGGTTCACCACTGTTCCATGTCTTCACCATTTGAGGATAATGGCTCTCACTGTGGTTCGCTGGAGTCCCAAAGCTTTAGAAATGGCTTTATAACCCTTTCTAGACTGATGGATCAATTACTTTCTTTCTCCATTGTTCCTGAATTTCTTTGGATCTCGGCATGATGTGTAGCTTTTAAGGATTTTTTGGTGTTCTTCGCTTTGTCAGGCAGGTCCTACTTAAGTGATGTCCTGATTGAGAACAGGTGTGGCAATAATCAGGCCTGGGTGTGGCTAGAGACAGTGAACTCAGGTGTGATAAACCATAGTTATGTTATGTTTTAACAAAGGGGGCAATCACTTTTTCACACAGGGCCATGTAAGTTTGGATTTTTTTTCTACCTTAGTAATAAACACCTTCATTTAAAAACTTGATTTTGTGTTTACTTGTGTTGTCTTTGACTAATATTTAAAAAGATTTGATGTTCCGAAACAGTTCCGAAATCAAACAAATGTGACAAACATGCAAAAAAATTGCTTTCATTTATTTGTAAATTGTTTGCTATCTATCTGTCTATCATTTATTATCATTTATCATTATTTATCAATCTATCTATAATTTATTTATAATCTCTCTCTCTCTCATTTATAATTTGTTCATCACGTATCTGTCTATCTAACTATGTTTTATTTATAATGTATCTATCTGTCTATCTATCTATCTATCATAACATTACAACATGATTAGTATGAATTCCACTGGGTGGTGTGTGGGAGCTTGTCGGATGGTGTGTGTGTGTGTGTGTGTGTGTGTGTGTGTGTGTGTGTGTGTGTGTGTGTTCGTGTGTTCGTGTTCTGTCTCATTACAGGAGTCCAGAGCATTCAGGAGGAGTGCAAGGGTAGGGCAGCGATGCAGCATGTGTAGTGTTTTGGATACACAAACCATTTCTGCAGTGCAATTAAAATGTCCCCCTGAGCCATTCAATCCAGCATATGTAATTAGACAGCTCTCCCTCACACTTGAGCCTGGCTGCACTTCAGCTTACTCAGCATTCAGTGTAAACTCCCTTACCAGAAAGCTCAAAGCATTGGTGGAGCCACATTCTATTAAAACAAACCTCATAACAAACTGAATTCCAAAATGTCATTTCCCCTGGCATGCACGTCGAGGTCTGAACACCATCACGTTACATCCTGTGTATTGTCTGTTTCATCTGTGCCACTCTGTAGTTTTACAATTACATACTGTAGTCTATCTGCTTCACTACATACATTGTTCATGGATCATTCTCAGAACTGCACTGACACTGATGTGGGAGTAGTGTGTTAGTGTGTGTTGTGATGGTATGAGTGGATCAGACTCAGTTTTTTTATCTTTTTGTCTGCTGGACTGAAATTAGTCCACTAACCAAAAATGTCCAGCCACCAGTATCCTGTAGGCAGCAACCTGTGATGAAGCATTAAAAGTTTTGAAAATCATGACCTATATTAGTTGCATGGCAAAAGAGCAGTCAAGCTCCAAAAAGCCCAAGATTGACCTCATATACAATAGGTATAACCTCTCTCTCTCTCTCTCTCTCTCTCGCTCTCTCTCTCTCTCTCTCTCGCTCACAATGTGTAAGGCAGCTGAAAAACCGTGCATTCATACATCTTCTCTTCTTACCTGAATTATCTATTCAGAGTACCATGGGAATATCTAGTCTTCACCTCTTCCTCTCTGCCGAGTTGAAACTCCATAAACTCCACAGAACTCCTCCATCAATCACTGTCCGACCTCACCAGACCCAACTGTATCATGAAATTATTATTCGAAGAGAGTATTTCAAAAAAGATTCTACCCTGGTTTGTATTCTGCCCGACTCTGTATCCTTTAATATGACAGTATTTTTCTTTCTCCACACCGCCTCACAGAGGAAGTTCTTCATGTGGAATTGCATCATTGAAGCTTAGCAGTTTTTAGAGAAAGAAACTTCAGCTAATAAGTTTGAATTAAAGAAAGAGTGAATACTAACAGAGAAAAGTGGGTCAACATCTGGAACATTTACATCTCTGGCAAGACTTTCACAGCGGGAAACTGAAATGATTTATTTGAAATAAATTCACCGTCAACTCCAGATTTATTGGACCCTTGGTTAATATGTTTTTAAAAAAAAATTTGTGTTACTTAAGTGTTAAAAAAAAATCCAACTCTATGGAAGATTCCACTTCCTTCCAGTGTTTGTGCTGCTGGAACGGTGCTTTTAATAATGTGACTTCTATTGACTAGTTATAATGCTGAATTATTGGCACCCTTGGTAAAGATGGGTAAAGAAGTTGAATAAATCAAACATTTATAACAGCTGTGTTCAGCTCCAGTCCCGCCAGGACAGTAACCCTCACCCTCCTCCGGTTATCTGGGGTCGAAGTGCCACCAACGACTTTCCTGCTTAGACTCAGGATCCTGGAGTGACCCTGTGTATCGGACTATTTAATGCCGATGTTCATATTTCACATTTTATTTGAACTATGACTCCATGACTTTAGTTTCATTCTTAGATTAATTCATCTACGCTGTCCAAGGAGGTCAGGTTCTTTTTTGAGTCTTGGTCCTCCCAAAGTTTCTTCCTCATAACACTTATGGAGTTTTTCCTTGCCACTGTCACCCTAGGCTTGCTCAATTTGGGATTGGATGTAGATATTAGGAGATAATCTAAACTTGTAAAGTTGCTTTGAGACAATGCTCCATTGTAAAAAGCGCTATAAAAATAAATCTGACTTGACTGTGTCAGAGTGTCAGCAGCATCCACAGGCACCACCAGAGGGCACTAGATCTGCACAGTCTGAACGGAAGCCACATGGGTCAGCACTTTCAGTGTTAACAGGTTGTGCTTAGTGTTTTTATGAGCTGGCTGACATGTTATTTAAACTGGCCAGCATCAGTGAGGTTTCTTTATATGAGATGCTATTGGTAAATGACTTGATTGTGTATGTGTGTGAAAGAAAAAGTTGATGAAGGGAAGTCAAGAGAAGAGATAATACTGATGAGAAAAGATAAAAGTATAGTAAAAGAAGGTGAAGTTATTCTTTCACAAATGTTTGTAGTAGCAGTCTACATTCCTGTGTGCTTGATTTTATACAACTGTGGTCATGCAAGTGATTGGAACACCTGAATTCAGTGATTTGGATAGGTGAGTAAATACTTTTGCCAATATAGTATGTGTGTGTGTACATATATACAGCATATATACAAAATATATATAAAACTTTTAATATCTGACTATACAATATCTAACACTCTATATTCTAACCCTAGTTACAGTTTAGCTGATAAACATTAGCTGATAGCCTGCCCTTTCATTTCCAATGTTGGCTTGGCATTTCATTAACAATTTAAAATGTCATGTTGTGTAATGTTCGCGAAAACTGGTGCTCAGTCATGAGCAGTGAGGCGATGTGGGATTTGTAGAGATGAGTTGTGACAGCAATATAGAATTTATTTCATTCTAATAGTCGCCGGTGTGGCTGTGTTGGTGTTGTAAATCTTTTGCCTTTTTGATATTAGCTTTTATAACATGCACCCCATTTGTTTTCACTCAGGAATTCAGGGCTTTCACCTGGTTGGGTAGCTGAACAATTTAAATCTTTGTGTGTCTTAAATGTATGACTACAGATTAGATTTCATTCAGAGAGCCAACATGAGCAAGAGGAAAGGCCTTTCTTTAAGGCATTCTTTTTAATATGGGTAAGATGTAGTGTTGTGATAACACACGTGAAGCACTTTAAACCAACCAATATCAGTACCCGTCTTCGAATCTATGAGAGTAGTGTAGCAGTATGGTTCCCACTTTTCTAACACATCTGAAACAGCCAAAAAGTAGTGTTACCTCCATGTTTGTTATCTTGTCTTTAGTTCACTTCTCACTGCTTGGACATGGGATATTACTGCTGGCAGTGGCTTATCAGGACAAGCAAAGTTGCCTCAGGTTGATGGACAGAGATATTGTCGATCATCTTCTCTGAGCTGGAGAAGGCATTTATCTCACTGAGGCTGGAGACATTGATCGCCTTGCTGTCACTTATCATGTCGTATAGCCCGGGGTCAACACTTCAATCTCTCACAGCAGAGGAGCAGAGAGGAAATGAACTGAGATGGTGAGAAGAAGGCTGGATGAAATATAGTGGAGAAACAGGTAAAGACGAGTTGATCTGGACATAGAACAAAAGTGAAGTGTGTTAGTGTGTGTGAGGCAGAAGTGGCTAAAAGGAAAGGCTGGTGAAGTGGCCAAAATGTGGACCTAAATGAATGTACTGTTACTTTTACTTTTAAGGTTAAAATAGCTAAAAAAGTTCCAAGAAAGACCATATTTGAATCCTAATAACATTTCCCAGTTGGTATCTACTACCAAACATTTCTACATGATATGGCTCAGTTCCAAAAAATAGAATTACATGTACAATGACGTCATTACTAACCATTTTAGGACTTATTTGCACTAAGAATATAGTACTGTAGATGTAAAAATAAAGAAAAACATTGAGCAAGGTCTATTCTGAATCTGAATCACTGTGTACTAAAACATAAATCGTGAATCAAAGTTCGGCTGAAACCAGTTTAAGCAAGTGCGCCGAGTACCGAGCAAACAACGAGAACCGAGACGAATTTCAAAATTCAAAATGCGCAAGAACCGAATTCGACAAGTTCCGAGGTGGTCAGGAACCGAGGTACCACTGTATTATACTTAGTCATTTATTTTTTGTGGAAAATGATCCAATATTACATATCTGTGAGTGGCAAAAGTACATGAAAATCTAGAGTTAGCAGTTAGTCAGACATATTCTGTCACTGGATGGCAATCAGGCGTGAGTGGGAACCCATTTGTATTTAAAGAACACAGATGTCTGATCTTTCACAAACAATCAGACTGAATGGTCATGCTCAGCCGATGGAAAAGGTTGCCAAACCTTCTCAAAATTGTTCACATTCAGACAGATTATGTAGAAATGGGGGAAATTCAAGGCCATGGGTACCCTCACCAGCGGTTGTCCAACAAAGATCACACCAAGTTGTGTAATAGCCCCTGAGGTCACAAAGAAACCCAGAGAAACTTCTAAGCAACTAAAGGCCTCCCTCACGTTGGCTAATGTTAATGTACACAAGTCCACCATCAGGAGAACACCAAACAGTATTGGTGTGCATGATAGTATTGCAAAGAGAAACCTATAGCTCTCCAAAAAGAACCTTCCTGCTTATCACATGGCCCAATGGACAGGTCAGAAGACTATCGGAAAAATATTTGGAAGAACATTCTTCTGCCTCATTGTCTTTCTGCCATTTCTCCTCTCCTTAAAAGACCTCCTAAGCCTCCTAAATGTCCTCCTTCCTACTCCTAACAGTTTTTCAGCTTAGGAGCTCTTTTAGGGGTTAAGATGCTTTATAAATAACTTTTATCTTTACAAGGGTCTACTCCTAACTTTAAGAGGGAAATGGCCACAATTCGAAGATTTTTCTTAGAATTTCATCACTAGGAGCTACTCTTAGCACTAAGAATATTTAGGAATATGGCCACTGGTGTACATACATGAGTGCCAGAGTTGGAAGGTAAGCTCCTCTGGGCTAAACTTCGGCTCGATTTTCACCCCGAGCAGCACATCAGTCAGAGTGAGATAAGAAAGCCTGAGGAGGTGTGGACGATTGGGAAGGAAATGAGAGCAGGGAAGTATTCTATCTGCTACAGATTTGTGACAAAGGCCACACAAATGTATGTGGAGAGAAACTGATAACACAAAGTGAGTAGATGACAAATATTAATAAAGATAAGTGCAATCGCAGAGCTCCAGCCTCTGAAATCAGCTGTCTCAGTGCATAAACAAATAGCGCCCCCACTAAAGCCCAACCCAATTTGCAGTACTGACTTGATTACAATATATTGGCAAAACATATAAATGATTCATTTTACACCTAGATTTCTAACAGTTAGTCATTTATATGACACTTTGGCATGTATGTAATTGATTTGTTGAATCCAAAGTGTAACGTATTGTGAAATCTGCTGTGTTTATACATGTTTCTCTGGAACTGGACATTGACCGAAATGGACGTTGACCGGA